>JABUIW010000024.1:7993656-8009614 GCA_013363375.1 Menidia beryllina
TGTGTGTGTGTGTGTGTGTGTCTGTTCATGCTGATCCAAAACTCTCAGGTTCTCATTAGTTGAACATATGACTTTGAATTATTCTTTGCCTGAGGGATTAGATTTGGTCGTCTGCATTTGGCTTTGGTAATGACAGCACTAGGGTCCCACAAGTCGATGGAGCTGAGGCTGGGTAGAAAATGGTGTAAAAGAGGCCGGACTTACGACCACTCATTGGTTTTGTATTGACTCATTGTTAACTGCCCACTTTGGTGACACTTTGGTATTTATATAGTGTATCGGTTTGGACCCAGAACTGGTATTTATATTGGGCCCACTTCATTCGGCAGCCGAACCCAGATAGGCTCCCAATGTGGGTTTTAGGTAGAATACTAAAGGAAGATGTGTGCCTAGGCTTAAAAAAAAAGAAATTCCCTGCATTTAGGTCTAACAAATTAGCAGGGAAACATACCTCCACAAAGAACCAAACATCCTGCCGGGGGGAAGATGTGCACCCAAGAGAGAAACACAACGCTTATAGTAGCACCAAAGGTTCATCAGATAAATTACGGTAAGTACAAAAACACAGTTACCGCCTGTTTTTGAGAAAGAAAATGTCTTCATAGGGGACAGAGCTCTGTTAGATCAGACCAAATTCATCTGATTAAATTGCAGGGAGGGGATAAAGGTATTTTTAGTGTGCTAAGGGCACTCAGATAATGACATGATATGGTTTGACAAAACTTTTTTTCTCTGTGTTGTCCTAAAATCTTCAGCTCGTTTTAAATCACCAGGAGTTGTTCATGTGGAGCCATCTGTTGTCAAACTAGTCACATTGCAGACATTTTGATTTATCCATCTATCCATTTTCGGTCCCGCTTATTCCCAACAGGGCCCAACATTTTGATTTATTGTAACTTAATAAATCATGCAAAATGGATGGAACAGTAAATAAAGAATGAAAGCAAAGTCAGCTCAGAGCAGATGAACAGTAACAGAGTGGGCGGCAGTGACTAAGATTCAGGAAGGGGAGAAAGACAAAGAGCAGCATTAAATCATAAATATGTAAATCTACTGTAAAGTTTTCAAGGAGGAGTTCTCTATGGAATCATTTTATTTCTCACTTTCAGCACTATCAGAATTTATATGGAAATAATATAACTGCTACTCTTCAATACAGTAGCTCTGCATTGCATAACTCATAAGAGAACAAGCATATTTATTTATTAAAAACAATTTAAATCCAGTGCTTGCTTGACACAAACATCTTTTTACTTTTGGTTTTATTCAATTCTTCACTTTTGCATTTGATCTATAAAATGCAAGCATCCATTTGGACGGGAGTGTACAATGGTGGACATAATCATGATAGGGCACTGTTAAAGAAACACTAACAGAGCTCTGGTACTGGCATGTACAACCACTAGAGGGAAATGAGCACCAGGGTAATGTATATCTGGATAGAACAGACCATTCTTTTGTCTCTGACTGCCTGAAGCCTGCTGTTCTACATGGCGAATAACCAGTTTTCCAAAGAGAATCAATGTATGTCTAATTTGTGTACATAACATCATTCATTTCAATTTAAATCATAGGGAGGTTATAAGGATTTTGCTGTGGGGTCCGTCTGCCTGTAAAATATTCACACCAAGCAAAGGCAAAACATATAGCAAGACCCACCCTAAAACAAAAATAATACAGCAATTAAAGGAATGTATGTGGCAAATAGAAACAACTACTTTTGGTGGAAGAGAATACACAAAATATAATCATAAATCTGCACTACATCACCATTATATATTGTCAACAGGACTTTTGGCAGTGATTTAGATAAGGGTGTTTGCAATAATCAAATTATAGGTAACACAAACAGTTTAATCTGAACTAAAAAGGCCTGAACCTAAAGCTGTTTGACACAGTGATTTTTAGAATTTCATGATAAGACAGCATCTTACTAAACTTTACAAAAGTTCTTTAGAAAAGATAAATTTGTCTCAGAAAAAAAAAATTAATGTTGATTTGCAAGGTCTGTTTTTAAAGAGTCAAAGTGCTGAAAACATTGTGCTGCTAAAAAAGAGCTGTGTCAGTGTGGCTGGCTGAAGCAATGCAGCCTCAATGACTAACAGAAAAATGAGAGTCAGGCAGAAGATCAAAAAGGTAAACATTACACACTATGTTGAGTCTTGTTATTGCGCTGTGTGGTTTGGGTGCAAAATGTGGCGTGCACCACTCTGTGAGAGAGCACAACTAGTGCTTTTTGGGAGAGGTCATCTATGCAAAATTCCCAAGTTAACAAATGAGGAAAGTGTTGTACCAAACTGTATAAGAAATGTTTCTATAATTAGAGATGGGGCCATTTTGGTATTCTCACTCATTAAAATGTCACCTTACAGTTTCATTCTTAATCAAATTTGTTAATGACTCTTTTCTTTATTCTTCTCAAAATATACCTAAATTGTCCTTTAAGAATTGAAACAACTGCTTTACACCCTTACACTACATTAGAGCGGCCCATTGCTGTAGATTTCTGTTGTAGATTATTAATTGTTGGAAAAATAAATCCATTGAGCATATCTTTTGAATTTGAAAAAGTAGCAGGGCTCGTAAGCATTTCTTGATTACAGTCATCTTAGCAGTCCACTGTAACATCACAATACAATCTCAGTCATTAAGTTATACTGCTCCTGAGGTCAAAGTACAGGGTAATGTCCTCGTCTACTCAATGATAAAGTGTACAGTACATTTTTTAGAATTTCTTGCTTTCATGACCTTGGGTACAACCATTCCATAGACTTTGTTGTAGTTTAAAGTGTATGTTGCCCTGTTGCTGTTTCCCTGCTGGAGCTAGATGTATCCTCCTGAGATGCCTCATTAGGACCCCCAGCACATGCCACGAGAGATGTCTGAGGGTGCAGAGGCAATCCATGCTGTGCTAGAAGTGTGTCAATCTGAGGGAACAAAGAGGTCAGAGGGCAGTCTGAGGTGCTGTGTCTGGCCAACACCTGCAGCTGCTCGGCCTGTAGATTTGCTTTATTGCAGACCCTCTGGCATAAGGCAGTGAAACTGTGACACGTTTTCAGCTTCAGCTGGCTCAGGTGGCTCTTCTCCATTATCAGTTTCTCCCTCTCTGTCTTCTGTGAAAATGCAGACGCAGAAGACTGAGTCCGAGTGGCATGGCTGAACCAGAGCAAAAAACAAGACTACAGAACAATAATATTATTTCGACAAATGGACCTTCTTACCAGCTTGTTGATTTCACACTGCAGATTATAGATGCAGTCCAGTTTCCTCTTGCGACAACGTTGAGCTGCGAGGCGGTTTTTGCTGCGACGCCTCATGTCATGGACAAAATCCAGCTGTTCTCGAGTAAAGACATGTTGCTTCAGCAGCTGTTGGAAATCATTTCGGCTCAAATTGATGATCCATTGAACAGGAAATGGCAGCTGCACCTGTGAAAATCCCAACAGGCATTAGAACAAAGAGAATGTAAATGAATCAAGTAGCATATTTAATATGCATATAATGTCTGTAGTGTCATGGTAACGTGTAAGGTTTGTAAAAAAAGGTCTAATTTCTTGTATTCTATTTTTTGAGCATAATGAGAAATACTTCTGAACTGATCATAAATCGGCCTTTTCTTGTACTCAGTAAAACTTAAACTCATCCTAGGACATTATCTTATTAAATAAAAAGTCATGTGTGGAGTTTAGTCAATACAAAGCTTGTTGTAAATGCACAAATGGAAAAGTCAGCCAAGTCAAATAGTTATATTTTGACCAAAATGGTAATTATTAACTCAATAAACCTGGTGAAGCGAATTTGAGACGGGAAATGTACAGTCATCGGTTTATTGTGGCTGTATGGATCTTGTGGTCTTTATGTGGGGACAATGAAAGAAATGAATTAACTACAGCTTTTTGGACACACTTAGCATTTGAACTTTGAAAACAGTCCAAACAATCAGCGAACAAAGTAACATGAGAAATTCCTGAAACCTGGGGTTTGACCTATTCTCATGACTAACCCGAAAGGCTGAGCTGGGAATTTTGGCTGTATTGGACTCTGAACCAGTGAGCGGAACACATAAACATGCTCAAACACATGCATATCATCTGTACTGGCTTAAAGATTAACTGACTGCTGTGGGGAATATACTTTACAGCTTCCGATGCTTATTTGTGGATGATAAACTCTAAATCTCATTTGATCATGTCTGGGTGCTTTCTGATGCAGCCTCGCTGTGCCATGTTCAGAACAAGATATGTGGCTGCAGGATGGACATGCAGAGAAACGGAGCAGTGCTGTCCATTATGAGCAGACCTGAAGCGATGGTTAGCTGCTCACCTGTCTAGCTCTCTCTCTTGCAAAGGACTCACTGTCACCCTCAGTTTCTGTCTCTGAGTCTCCATCCTCCCCGGAGTTTACCGAGGAAACGCCTGATTGAGATGCTCCCTCACATTCAGACATGCCCGCTGGCCTCCATGAACATTTTAATTGGTCCAGATCCTGAAGGAAAGGGCAGCTGCCTCCTGCAGAGCTGAAGTTGTTGGAGCGTGTTGGGCACTCTGAAGATGAGTTCTGCACCCACATGCCCTCTGTGTCGGTTGAGCGTCCTGCCACAGGGTCCTGAGAGCTTGGATGAGAGTTTCCTTTATCTGACCCCAGCTCTTTGGGAAAGTACTCGGTCACTTCCTTCTCAGCAGTGCATTTCAGTCTGGTATTATCAAAGGTAGTGACCGCTCCTATCATATTCCCTCTCTGTCTTCCTTCTCCACCATCTATACAGGAATTATCAGCTCCTTTCCCCTCTGCTTCTACCTGCATGTTGTGATAAATGGAGTCTGGCTTTAGCGGCCAGTTTCTTGCTTTATTGCTTTTCTTAATGTCAATGACAAATGTCTCTTGCTCCAGTGACCTAGTGACTGTAGGGTCATTGTCCCAGCTTCTGAGAGGACTGTAGTCCAGCCTTAATGCTGAGGAGCTCTCACACAACACTCTCCTTGACTCTGAGAAAACTGTCTTCATACTGTTTGAAGAGCTGATTCCAGATATGTGCTCAGTCTCTTTTTTCAACTTTATAACATTGTTCTCAATGTCTTTCTTGACCACATCAACACCCCATATGTTCCCACAATTCTCTGCTTTGATTTCATGTATGTCCATTTGCCATGTTTCCTCCGCCCTTCCTCCACTCTGTCTGCATGAGCTGAGGGTTGTATTTCCAGTTTGATTTGTACTTTTGGAGCACGGTAAGCAAGCGAGGGAACAATCGTCCATTATTTCTGACATGGCCGGATCAAGACTTTTTGTGACACAAGTTTCCTTCCCACAAGCTATCTGGAATTTGCGGTACTTTGGACACTGTGTGAAATGGTCTTCAGTTACAGGTGCAAGAGACTCTGCGCTGTTTTGACTTCCCAATTTGTTGCACTCAGATTTTTTGATGTCCTCAACCGCTTCCTGCTCAGGTGATGAGTCAGCAACTGGTTTTACTTCTTTGTCATCCAACAACATATCATCAGAATCTGTGGCACAGTCTTTTTTTGAAGATCTCTTTTTCAACTTCTTTTCACAGCAGGTCTTTCTAAGAAAAGGGACGCTGTTCCTGGAAAAGAACTTTGGGAGGAGAAAATCAAAACATGCTTCATCTAGGTCTTGAAAACCAAGAATAGAGGCTGAGTTTTGTATGTCTAAGACATTGTCTTTTCCAAAGTGAAGTTTGGATGTGTAGGCAAATTTCAGCAGGGGTTCAAAGCCAGAAACTGTCACCTGTAAAAGATTATTGAAAAAGGCAAATTAGCATTTCCTATCCTCTTGTATGTTTAATAGGGATACTCATGTTTTACTCCATGTCAAAACATGCTGTACAGTAAGAACAGATTTGTTAAAATGGTTCTCGAGATCGTTTCCCAACTGATAAGGAATTTATTACAATAAATGAAAATGTAAACCAATAAAAAGCACTTTAGACCATTAATTCAATTAATACTAAGTTCAGTTCTTAAAATGTGTTTTAATTCTCTTTTAATCGCTGAATAACCTGTTATCCGTCAAAGACTTTTGTTCACTGGTTACCTATGTGCTCAGGAGACAAATTAATAAGTACAAAACCACCTATAACCTTTGCACCAGTAAAAGCAGTGAAGGAAATACATTTCTGATGTAACTTTCCTCATGTTGCTTTCTGACAGTTGGTGAAAACGGTGCAGTATCATGAGGTGACGTCTCACCTCGTCTGGCAGAGTGATAACTGCTCCATGCTGCGTGAGTGCAGAGATCCTCTGAGCAAAGTAGTCACTACAGGAAGCGAGTACGGAGCGGTGGGCTCTGAAACTCTGACCCTCCACCACCACCGTAACGTCACACAACATGTCCCGGCAGCGCTGCTCATCCAGCCAGCGCAACACATGAGAGGAATGCACTGTAGACTCAAATGTAAACACAGACGACCGTTGGGTTGACATGGCCATCTGAGACATCTGTTTGTACATAAAACACACACACACAGATGCACAAAGGTTAGACAACAAATTCTGTTTGAAAAAAACAGACATGTTTTAAAATGATTCCTGGGAATATTCAGAAGATTCCTACCTTACAAGGCAGACTTTGTTCAAGTCTCCTAAGGTGTAAACGGAAATCCCAGCTGCCTTCCACACATGGATATGGCTAAATGGAGTGTTGTCCCACCGAGCTTTGATTCCCAGAAAACCTTATCTCAACTCAGCTACAAAATAAAAAAAACTGAGCTTGACTCAGTCATATGGCCTAAGTGTGAGTATGTAAGAGGGAGGGAGGCATGGAGAGAGAGAGGAGGAGGGAGAGAGAGAGAGAGAGACGGAGTATGTGGTAGTGTGTGTGAGTGTGTTGCAACGACTATGGGCGTAACATACCAGTGCTGACTCATGTGCTCCTGCTGATAAAGGATGAGCAAGCAGTTTTTCTCGTTCCTTCTAATCTCACCCTTAGATCTTCATGGTAAATGAACACACGTATTCCCGAAAATTCCTTCCACAACAGTATAGAGATTAAGGTGAAGTCAGGGTTTACAGAGCTAGTGTTTAATCAAGATATGGACTTGTGTTTGTCTTTGTCTTTAGGCTTCCTGTTGCCTCAGCTAGTTTTACAAATTTCAAATATGGATAATTGTGAGGACAGGTTGGGTTTCCAAAAGAGCATTTCTGTCTCAAACTGTTTTGATGCAAATCATTCTATGAGTTCGTACAATACATTCTTTCTTGTGTGTGTTTCTCGGAGGCACAGAAAAGCAAGAAGCAGTGAAGAATCCCAAGAAAACAACAATTCAAGAGAATTTAAAGTTATGCATTTAAACGCCATACCAGCTGTGTTGTATCTACGACATAATTGAAGCTACAAAGCTTACTTGCCAGTGTCACATGATTTGTAAAAAATAAGGAAGTCTGCCAGAATCAAACTGGCCAATCAGGCAACTGTTTCATAATTCCACAATGAACTAATCTCTGCGTGGAAAAAAAAACAACACTTTATACTTCCTTTTTCTTTTGAATACCATCAAAGTGTGGACATAACACAAAAAACACAACATAACTGACTTGGAGAAATGAAACTAAGGAACTGAAGCTGGTGTTAAAATAAAATGCCTTTTATTATCAGATGAGGACAAAAAGCCAGGGTTTATTTTGTTATATACTACCCCTTCTACAGGTACACACAACCCCACACAACCACATACACGACTAATCCAAAAAATATACAACTCTCTCAGTGTTTTGTCGCAAAAAACATATTGAAATACATCATCTCCTTTCAATGTTTTCATGCTCCTCAAAAATTCTTTCATGTCAGATGAGATTAAACCCTCGTCTGCGTGCTGAGACAGGGAAAAAGATTTACAAACATTCCTAAAAACAATATTTGGAACACATTTCACCGCCTTTGGTTAAAAAAAATTGTACTTCCACAAGATTTGAAACAGGTACGAGAACGTGTGGTAACATTTACGGCAACAGGACTCCCTTGAATGTGTGACAGTTAGGTGCCGCAAAAGTGATCCAGAGGGTTCTGAAAGATCACATAAAAACTAAATAAAAGTAAAAAAAGTAGAAATTGTGTCACCGCCTGGTAGAATCACTATAGAAACGTCTCGCTTTTGATGAGAAAGCATCTGTGATTCCAACAAACGACTCGGACATAAAGTCCTCTCTGTATAATTGCTGATTCATAAACTGAAGAGAATAAAGTTGCTGACCGGGCGTCAGCTGGATATCTAATGATTCCCAGATTCTGTGAGGTCAAAGGTCAGGAGGAGTCTTGCATGGGTCGATTGGTCAGGCAGAGCTGCTCCAGCTGTTGAGTGCGCTCGTTGTGGACAGTCACCAAAGTGCGATTCTCCTCTGTTAAATGCATAAACTCCTCTTCAAAGCGAGCAATTTCCATGGCAACCTTCTCATCTTCCACAAGCTCTGCCAGCAACTTACGCCTGAATGAATGATCAACACAAGCATTTTAGGTGCTGGTTATTTGTTTCTTTGTATTCTCTGGGATACTGAAAAGCCAAAAATTGTCCTTGTTTACACTAAGTTTGAGGAGGGGAAACAACCATATCATGTTCCCACATTAGGGAGATTTACAGACAGTTAGTCACATTCATACACACAGGATGAGTAATTTATAACGTTCAGCTGTTTGTTTCAAGAATGTGGGAGGAAACCAAAACAACCACGGAAACATTGCAAACTCACAGGAATAGCTGAGGTGGGGAAAACAGTGATCATGGTTACCACTGGGTCACAAAAGTAAACTTCTCCAGATTCAGCACACAAGACATTTGGTGGATCAAATTATTTGGAGTAGGAAAGAAATGTGAATTTAATTACAAATGTATGGGGGAAGAAACGGTGCAATATTCAGTTTTAACCCCACTTTCAAAAGCTAAAAACACAATATTTTATATATATATTTATTGCAACCTTTTTTCAGCCACTGTTGATTTGCTTAAACATGCTTGCATTTACTCAGATTTTTGCCTTGCACTTTTTTTGGCATTAAAATGTGTGCAATACCTTAATAGGAACAAATAAATAATCAGTGGTCGGGCATCATGGGATGCTTTTTCTGTCTAAAGTTTCCTTTAGGAAAGTAAATAGGTTTGGCATCACTACAGCACCCAGAGCTCCATTCTGCTTGCCATGAGGGAAGCAGAAAAAAGAATGGAAAAAAGCTCTCCTTTTATATACATTTCACAACATATTGTGAATTTTTACACTGGTGTACAGTGTTTTTTCCCCCTTTTTATCTTTATCGTCTACAGTGCTTGTGTTTATCTACGGACACACCGCTTTGAAAACCTCTCAGTAAAAGTGTTAAGTTGCTTATTTGCATAAAGTTCAGGAAATAGCTGTTTTGTAATGTACATTGCAGGTTTGTTCGGATTCTCAAAAAATGAATAGAGAACCCCAACAAAGCTGTGATTGCTTATTTTTCCTCATATTTGTGGAATAGAATTACAAGATGACTTTTGACTTATTTCTGTTCTTGTAGTTTAATAAATTTGTTATGAAGGAAACATGCAATTTTGCTACAATTTGTTAACAATTAGTCTTCTTTGAAAGTGAAAAAGAAGACCAGGTTAAGGAAAGCTTTTATATGAAACATGATATTTTTCCTTTTCACTGTTTATCCCTGGGAGGGCCACAGATGTAGGTGAGTGAAAACATGTTTGTGTGACAGTTTGTGTTGTAGATTCTATTCAGACACAAAGAAATGCTTCTAAGTTTATCTAGAGAGTATAAAGTTTCCAAAAAGCATTTGCAAGCACACATATACCGAGTGTACTATATTAACTTTAAGGGATATGAAACATTGCCTAATATGGTGTTGACTGCACACAACTCCAAAATTAGACCAGCCTACTGAATATATTAAAAAACATTTGTTTGTTTCACTTTAATGAATGCATCATAATGGGAATATGTCCTCTACTGACCCCTTCCATCATGGTGGTAACTGTTATACATACACAAATAAGACTGAATATTTATCTCTTGATTAAAACTCCTTTTTTCTGGTTGAGTAGATCGTTAACAGTTCTTATTCTTTTGGCTTGCTCTTACTTTTTCATGGCCAGCATTACCGCATTTTGGAAAATCCCTTGTCAGCATGCTAAAGGGATATTCCTGTAATAACCCTTGCAACACTTCACACCGTGCCTACAATTTGGGAAGTAAAAAAAAACATTAAACTGTTTTGTATGACGCACGTCTGATCATAGTGGTGACAAAAAGCAGAAGACAACGTTCTCCGCAGTACGGCCTTGCAAACAAAAAGCTTAATTTAAGAGAACTTTTACATGTTTTCTTCAGCAAAATGTTTTTATTGCATTCATTTGTGTCAAGTAATGCTTTTGGCTTACTGTAAATCCTGTTTAGTTGGAGTATGTGTCATGCAAAGAACAACCAGGAGGGTGTAGCAACCTGACTGGTCATACTCAAGGCCATGCGGGGTTCTACAGGGTTTGCCTGCTGTTCTCTATTTAGGAAATATGAAGTGGAGCAGATTCATTGCATGACTGCTTGCATGTGTGTGCATGTGTTTGTGTGGTTGAATAACTGCAAAAGCCTTGGAAATCTTACGGCTAAGACCCCCCACAGCTGCTAAGGACACAGAGGACAGCGTGTGTCACACATCATTGCTTATGTAAAGCATGCACTGTTCATAAATGCATTAAAGCTTATAATAGGTCCTATTCAGTAAACATGAGGCCCAGCAACTACTCCACTCCTTCCAATAACTAAGCAGGAAAAAATGGCACTTCTAAATCACACTCACAATTAAAAAGGAATTAGCGCAAAAACATGATTGAAAACAATGTCATGCAGATGTTGAAATAAATTCCTAAAGGAACTGCTCTCTGTAGAGCACAGGCTAAATACTTCCTTCAAGCAATTAGCATGCCACCTGGTGGGCATTCTAAAACTCAAAAGCTTGAATTCCTTGTTTTGGTCATTCTTGTTTAGTGGTGGGTGGAGCAATTAAACATTAAAACATTGGTATTTCAAATTAAAGAAGTTACTTTAGTTATAATTGTCCTCAGTCTTTCTTTCATTTTAGTTGCTTAATAGTGCATTGGACAATGGTAAATGTTTTACACTTATTGTTTTAAAGCTTATCTATTTTTAATGATACAAAGTGCTTTACGGTAAAATTTCCATGGAGCTATTCATATTTTATGCGGTCATGAAAATAAAAATGGACCTTACATCAAGATTAATGCTTTAGAAATTGGGAAATACAAAGCAATCTGGTGGTACTAATTTATAAAACAGAAGCCTTGTGATTAAAAAGTCCACTACCACTCCTTTCTAAAAAAAATAAATAGGAGCAAGGTAATGATATTCAAATAAACTTAATTCAAATATGTGTATCTTAGTGAGAGCCCCAGGTCTGGAGTATTGAGGCTCGTCAGTCTAAAAAAGCTAAAATAATTTAGACCGCATCATTCCAAATAAAAGATAAAGATGGAAGATCAAGTTTATTTTCAACATTCAATACATTTAACCAGTCATCCCAGAAAGATCAGGCCCTGCCATTTGAAGTAAAAAAGTGGACATGCTTAGCTTTCTGCGCTGACGTTCGTGTATCTGACTGGCTCTGTGTTGTGTATAACAAAAACGCATCCATTCATGCCTTACGCCACTAGCGCTGACTTTTACATGCCAAAGTTAGTTTAAAAAATCCCTCTCATGCCTGCCTTCCTATATTTTTTGCCATTTAGAGCCAGGCTGTCTCAAATGGCTCACACCTCCCTCTTCTGAAGGAAAGTCTGGATTGACTGCCTGTCATAATAATGGAAGACCCCCACCTTTGTGTTGGTACATTTACATTTATGCATTTAGTAGATGCTTTTACCCAATGCGAATTACAAAAGGAGAGTTTAACATTGAACTACAACACCAGTTACACACTTACCTTGAGTGCAAAATGCTAGAAGAGGATTTAACATTCAACCATAACATAGATAACAAAAGTACCATACACTGAGTGCTGTATGCTATCAGGTAGAAACCAATATGGAATCAGTTTAATTGAATTAATTAAAGCGGGCAATAGGGCCTTACTTGCGGTCCTCAAGCACAGCAATCTCATGTTTGACTTGGTGGAACTCTCTTGCCATCCTGCAGTGTTCCTTGTACACCTGAACACTTTCTCTCAGAGACACACAAGGCAGCACTGGCTGCAAGAGTTAGAGAGACAGTTGTAAGGAACTGTGGTTTAGAACACAGTTTGTGACTTTTGTACATAAGTTTACAGCTTCACTTTGTACCTGTAAACGCTGATCAAGATCCGGGAAGGTCTGGGAAAGGTCCTCCACATCTTTCACGCCTATAGGGACAGAATGCATTACTTAGTTACAATAGGCTGATAAAAAATCATCAGAACACTCACTGCATAGTTCATCATTCATACCATTAGTCATACTGAAAAGGTAAATGTCTGCTGTGTTCTATTTCTAGTGCTTTATAGTGAAGCTGCAGAGGCCCTTTAGAGAAAATGTTTGGTATTATTGCTTCTAAACTACTGTGGAGTGACACAAATGGACACATGAATAAAAATGAACAAACTGGCACAGGACAAAGGGAAACGCACACTATAAGTACACATGGAGGGGAGTGGGAAACAGGGAGACACAATCAGGAATCGGGGAAGGCAGTCAGACTGGTAACACATAAGGAAGGGCAAGTAGCCTGAAAAGAGATGAGAGTTACTATTTCAAAATAAAACAGGAAATGAGAAACCAAGATTCAAACCTGAAGACTACTAAGATAAGACACAGGAGACTGAAACATGTGAAAAACAGAACTAAGAAAAAAAAAATCAGGATAAGACCGGAATCAAGCATCCGTCCCACGCTTGACTTTCAGATGTCAGTTCATTTACTTCTTCTCGTACAGCTCTCTCATACATTACATGTAATGTCAGCAAACACCTTAGAATGGCAGTTGGTCATGAGAAAAGGTCCTGTCATTATCAGGTATGTCTTTTAAACAAGTAAAACTAAGTATCTAAACAAGCTAAACTTACCACACTTTACAGGCAATATGAACAAGAGTAGGTTTTTTTTTCACAGGTGAAAAAATCTAAATGCTGTGATTGGTAAGATGTTTGATTTTAGGGTCTATTTCAATACCATACTGACTTACAGACGTTAAAAAAGGGAAGCTCCTCTTCATTTTGGAATGTAAAGAAAACTCAGCTTCATCCATCACATCAACATAGATTTTTCCATTTCAGTAAACATGTATGTTCAATACCTTTCTCTGCCTCATAAAATGGCACAATGTGACACACTATATGGGTCTCAAATACAACTGCAACATAATACAACACAATGCTGAACTTATAAATGAGCCATGTCCTCTTACTCAATCATAGTAATGAGCTGCCAGATTGAAAGACAAGTCGGTTAAGAATACTAAGAGACAAGTATTCTATGTAGTAGACAGACAAACATAGAGGGATGAGCAGCCAGGCCAGATGTATGGACAGAGAGTTATTCAGACGGACAGGCAGCCAGACAGGAACAGACAGGTTGTCTGCACCACCTCAGCAGTAATGCCCCCCCTGGAATTGTGGAACACGTAGAGAATCTTGGGATGATGCAACCCTCTAAAAGCAGGAGTATTAGTGGGCAAGCCATGGGGGCAATTATGATGCAGAATAAATACAAGTCTCATACTTGGGACTGACACGTTGTGGGTTTATAACTATGCCAAGCATGAAGTCATGAGGGATGATCCCCAGATGGAGCAGAGCTCTCAGCCTCTCTGCTGAGAAGCATGAGTTCATAGACCATCATCAAGGGAATATCCAGATTGGATTTTGAAGGTTGGAGTTGAGTTGTGCCAGTTTTACTTTTCTTTTTTTTAACTAAAGAAGGCTCCTGGCTGACCATTGAGCTTCAGTTGTTCAGCTTGGAATAAAATAAAAGATCTATAGGACAAGTAAATAATTTGGTCAGAGGGAAATTGCCATGCAAATACCACAATCTCTCATAGAGTTGAACAAGTGACCACTCAGGTTTAGATCTGACGGGGGTGTTGCTGATATAGCTGCTCATGGTATCTCCTGCGAGAAAGACAAGGGGGCATCAAAGATGGGTGGAGTAGTACTGGAAGTGTTAACTACTTATAAATATAGGGCAGTGTTCTAAAATCTGAACAGTGACACTGTTCGCATTAGAGGAGAAACTTGACTCTGCTATTGCAAAGCTGCAGCTGCTGTCCCGTTGCCTGACCCCTCTGCAGTAAAACATCCTGACAGACATCCCCATGCCCCGTGTGATATACATTTGCGAGTGCGTTTGTGTAAATGTGGTGGTTTAAGAGCAACGATGATAATGGAGCATTCACTTTTGTTTTTGAACCGATAGTCAAACAAAAGCTTGCCTTTGTGCAGGCATGAGCCTTTCGTCTGTGTGCGGCTGGGCATATGCATGTGTTTGTTTTTAATATGCTGCGGCCATTCAGAAATAGTGACAGCACCTGTCTCATTTACAGTGTAGAAGAATAGCCACAGTCGAAGGGAACGGGCGTGGGGGGGCCGGCTGTTGGGGCCAGATCGTGCCTGCTATGTTTTGGCTGGGAGAATGTCATACACATGTTTCACACATAGTGGAAGTGCACTGAGAGTATGCTTCATCTGGTGTTAAGTGATCAGTTGAGTAATAGATGGAACTGGACTCAAAATAAGTTGCTCCAAACATTTTGAGATCCCGGACCACAGGTGTGTGCGAGATTAGTGTGTGAATGCGTGAGGGTGCACGAGGGTGCGGACAGTATGTACTGTATGCGCGTGTATGTTTACCTGGGGTGTCATCAAGGCTGAAGGCAATTCTAACTTCAGATTTATCAGGAGACACTCTTCTGGTTGAGGTGATCATTTATCCCTTCACGAGGCCATGAGACGAAACAGAGGTGTTAGCAAAATCTAAAGGGCCTTATCGGAGACAAGCACTTCAGTAACGATGAAACTATTTATCAATTTTATAATAATTTGAACACGTAATAAAGAGACTGCCATAGAAAAATCAAGCTAGTTCTTGCTTTCTAAACATTTTTCCCATTTCTGTCAAACTGGAATTTAAAGTGCACTTCTTGTTTTGTACAGTGGGGGAAATAAGTATTTGACCCCTTGCTGCTTTCGCAGGTTTGCCCACTTACAAAGAATGCCAATTTTTCCTCATCAGATGGTTATCAATTTTTATAAATTCATACGATGTGATTCTCTGGAATTTTCTTTGGGATTCTGTCACTGTTAGAATGTACATATGATTCAAGTTATAGATTGTTGCATTCTTTGTAAGTGGGCAAACCTGCAAAATCAGCAAGGGGTCAAATACTTATTTCCCCCACTGTATATACAAATTATATTGTGATTCTGTGCTGTTTATCTTGCTTTTTGCTGTTGCACACACCATTGACATAAAGTTGTTCCGAGCTCTTCGCAATTTTATTAAGCACTCATTGTGCGGAATACTTATAACCAATTTATTAACTATCAAAGTTAACAGTTTATTTACTTTTATACACAATATTCCAATAAAGTCCATTCCAGTAACCAGCTGGAAACACTAAACTCTGGATTCAGCAGGTGTTGTGCTGAGTTGGAATGAAAGTCAACAGACTGTCTGATAAGGCATGTGATGAAACCGCATGTGTATTTATAAGGGTCCACCAGAGTCTTATAAATACACACACTGAAGGCACCACACACGCAGCCACCGGTTTCATCAAGCATTTAGGGTTGCAGGAGGATTAAATAATTAGAGCGCCATGACAGACTGGCTCTGAGGACTGGATTTTACATGCCCCCTTCTGTGGAGATACAGGCTTTTTATAACTGGCCATTTGTCTGCTTTAACCCTGATAAACTCTGAGAGTCATACTGGAACGACCTTCTAATACTAATAGAAGTACAATTATCATTATTATTATTATTA
>JABUIW010000024.1:8009624-8069235 GCA_013363375.1 Menidia beryllina
TTATAAGTCAGAAACCAAGCCCGATATATGACAGTACTGCTAAATGTATTTGTGTAGCTGTTCCTATCCTAATATAAGAATATAATATTATGATGGGAAATAATGTGCGCCTTGTTTCCAACATGCACGAGAGGAGTGAGAAGCAGCAGTTTAGGCCAGCAGGTCTTTGTTACCTGGAGCAGCACGAACTCGAGTCAGAAAATTCCCAGCACTTATTCAGCCACAGTGAAGTTTTGAGCGCCCGAGTGGGTTCAGCTCCCCGGCGGAGGACTAGAGAAGAAGGAGCGTGGATTCTCCAGCGAGGGTCCGGCACCGCAAGCCCACAAGCGCTGACCCGAGCTCTTGTCTTATTAATCTACTTTGAGTCTTCTCGAGTTTGGTGAAGGCCGCGTATTTTGCACAAAGCTGCCTGCTTCGCCGGTGTCAGTGACTCAACCCCCGCGGCTCGACGCGTGTGGGGACGCACATGTTATCCACGGACTGCAGCCACGCGGCTTTCAGAGTGGCCTAAAAGACAGGGTCTCCGGCTGGCGGAGGAGGAATGCCGTCCGCCGTCCCCCCCTCCACCCCCTACCCCCACCCCCCCGCGGCCGCCCGAGCCCAATTAAGAGTCTCAGATGACATGACCAGAGCGCGCAAAAATGCCCAGAGCTGCAGCGCCGGTTTGAGTGACACGGCCAAACCGCTGGGATGGTCCTTGTTTCTTTTTTCTTTTTTTTTTGCAATAGCTGTGCAATGAGCCAGAGATCCAGCATCCCGTGTGTTTGCCCTTGTGGAAGAATACAGGCCCCCTTTGACCCTTCGGGTGAAATAAGCGCGTTCAGCGGAGCAGCAGTAAAAGGGAGTCATGTGTTCAAGGTGCATGAAGGCACCACAAAAAATAAATCCAGCTCAATAACAGTGTTCAGAGAACACAGGCCGGGTGTGCTGGCATTTGTCTGACCGCCTTGAGAAACTGAGCCAAATACTCATCCAACAAACTCCAGCCGTTCCCAGGACCTGTATTAATACGATTTCAAGTCATTTTACAACTCATATTAGTGAGTGTATATTGTGATTCACAATTTTCTTCTAAACAATATCTGTTAATGAATATGAAATAGTCAAATCAAGGATTCATGAAAACACCCTTACATTTTTCTCACTGTCAAATCCATAAAATTAGAATCAAGGTTTCAATTAGACGGATGGAACCCCTGTTATTTAAACCTCTGACATCTGTGACCTGCTTTTCTGCGTGTACAGTGATATCATGACAGCATCTAAAGAGCGCTCTTAATCCTTTGGCATTTAAAAATACCTTCAGCTCATTTTAAACAAGTCATTCCTCTATGAAAAAGTAACTGTCGTTCATTTCAAACAACAGACTTTTGGTCTGAGACTGGCTTTATTTGCTAATACAAAATGAAAAAGCTTTAGTCAAATTTTACACCACAGGTTGATTACTCATGCAGTTTTTAGTGTCATAGTTGTACTTCCAAAATCAGAAAGAGGTTGCGCACATCTAATCTGCATGAGAAGTGTACCATGGAAAAGCTTTTAATGAGAACAAGCCTTTTAGACTTTGAGCTCTGAAAAGATAAATCATGCATGAGGAGTTCTTTCCACAAATATGTAGACATGTGCGGTTCACACACCAAAGGCAGCTTTTGAGTTGAAGAACCTGATACCAGCTGTGAGGCATGGAGTTCCAAATATTAGGGTTGCCTCAGGGACAACAAATGCAATGCCTGCAATTGCTGATTCATCAGTAATACATTACATGTAATACTGCGTCATTAGAATATGAGTAAATGCACCAGGAAGGAGATTCAATAGAGCTTTGAACAATTGTGTTTGATCATCAATCCATCAAGAAGTGGTCTGTCTGAAAAAATATGGAATGGCAAAGGTCAGGGTGTGCATTATTTAACTTTCTTAAAACAAGGATTTTTTTTACCACTGAATGAATTCTTAGAAAATGCTTTGAAAAACAAAGTTTTCTAGATTTATTTCTTTACAGACTAAGTTCTGGTGGAGACAAGTTTAGTTCTTAAGAATATTAGTGTCCTGAAGTTATCTTATAGGTATGAATTAAAAAAACAGCCCCAGCAAAAATGCATCCGATAAAAAACAGCTTTTGTAATATGTTTTCATGTCTACAGTGACCTGTAGTAACATACCCTATCAGTGATACCTACCAGTTAAATATTTAATGAATAGCATTGTGACTAAATTACTTATCCATTTTATAAACCCACTTAGTTCAGTGTCAAAATGGGGGTCTAGCTCAGCCCGTCACGAGGCCAAAAACAGAGATAGACAACTGTGCATACTCGCAATTACTACGGGGTCAGTTTTGAATAAAAAAATCAACCGGACATGTATGTTCCTGGATTTTAGGAGGAAGCCAGAATGCCCAGAGAAAAACCAGTTTGATGTAATTCAACAACCACATAAACAAGGTAATCCTTTATTTTTCACATTCAAGCCACTAATGTATCTATGAGTTAAATGTCCATGTCAAATTGAAATAAAGGTGAATGGAAAATTTGAAGTTCTTATATGTACCCATGTGAAGTGAAAACATACTGCAACAGGAAATTTACAAAAAAAAATCAATTATGTGCCTTTAGTATGTTTTCGCTAACAAGAAAACAGTTTGAAGCATCATTATATTACAAGATGCAACATCATTTTCTTATGTTTAACCCGGCTGTTGTTACCAATGCCTGAATAAAAGCAATGGTAATTATATTCATGTCAAATTGAAACCTCTGAAATAAGTCCATAGTGTTCCTTGAACGAGAAAGCATGTTTTATGGCTCTCTCAAGCTCCGATTTTCAGTTTTATGTAAGACCACTTCACCTGCAAGCCACCAGATGACAGCATTTGCTCTGAATTACCAGATGGTGGAGGAATGGGAGGACACACACGCAGAGAAGCAGACAGTTACAGAGAAACAGAGATAAAAGATGCTCTGTACCTCTAAGAGTAGCCCCCTTCCTCGTTTGTCTTCATTGACAGGCTGTTGACACAGACCTGCCTTATCAGCCCCAGGGACTCCTCGTCTCACTGTGATGGATGGGACACACCCAGGCGTCTGCTATTCTATTATACAGCACTCATAGTTAAAATCTAATTCTCCTGTACTTGTTTGTACACTTCAGGGCCTCACAGAGTGATACACAAACTGCATTTGACAGGTTTGATGGATTCATAAAAGCCACAGTTTTGATCTATGGCGTATTACTAGAATACATCTGGTTGTATGCTGTGTGGGGGCTGAATACGTTCCATGAGAATGTTGCCTTGCAGAGGTTTTTCCTTTGCTTTGTTGACCTTTCTCAAATGAGTCCAAAAGAAAAATACATCTTATTTTAATAATTTCTATGGGCAAAAGGCTCACTTAATTGTCTGTCAGTCTTGGTTTCAGAAGACTTTTCTCTCAATCTTTTTCTCTTAAAGCAAGAGAAGGTGCGCATGAATAATCTTCAACCATCTGATGAATCACACATGTACACACACACCTCTACCTTGTTATACTTAGAGATTCTACATCACCAGCAGCACTTCAAACAATATTTCTGTGTTTCAAAATCATCCAGATAAGACGTTTTCAGTATGAATCCAACATGGACATCCAGGCAAGTGAATGCAGAAACATGACAACAACAACATTAGTCAGGTACAGCCATCTCTCAAAAGAAGTACAGGAGTCCTGCTAAGCTGTGCAGAATGCCAGGATCAAAAGTGTAATCCATGACCCCATTCATGATGGATTAGATAATGATAAAAAAAGAAAAAAATGCCTTTGGTTTTGATTAAGAATGATGGGTTTAGGAGATTAGAGGGAACCAACTGCTATTACCCTGGATTGAGCCCAATCTCAGAATTAATCTGAATACTAAAAAAGAGAAAACTCATTATAGGGACAGATTAAGAAAGACTTGGTCCATTTATCTTAGGATGTACACAAACCAGTGCACTCTGCGTGCACAAACCAGTGCATTGACTCAGTGAAAGGAAATGTCACCATAAAACCTCAAACGTTTTCTGTCATTTGTCGCTCTTTGGTTGTGAAATGTCACAGAGTGTTTGAGGCCATTCGTGTCCTGACAGGATTGATAATGAACTGAGTTCAAATTCCTCGCCAAATGTTTCTCTGTTAAGATATCTGAAGCCACTTTCTTTGCACTTTCTTGCTCATTCATGAGCATCTCTCACTGTACTGGTTACATAATCTCAAAAATGTAGGGAACAGTCTGACTATAGAGGTCATAGCAGGACCAGAGTGAGCACGAGGAGGGCAGACATGTTGAAAAAAATGGCACTTATGGTCAGAGAAGATAAAACGGCACTGGCAAGAGCTGACTGAATCAGGATTCACAAGTCAAGTCATGTTTTTATGTTTTTGTTGATTTGTCTCTTTCACCCCACAGACCGCTCCAGAGGACAATAACAAACCTGGATAAAGGGAGGCACATAAGACACTGTGAAACACAAAACACAGTGCCAAGGATTTGTCAGAGCAAACAATGTCTTTACAACTGTTTGAATGGTGCATGGATGTGATTTATTTGTCACTAAAAGTTGATGTCCTTCAATGTGTCCTCATGAGCAAACTTCCTGTCGGAATGTGTTAGTAGGTGTGCAGTGACGGCCATTCATGCTCTCTGCATTCATGCTGCAGACCGATAATGATTAGGAAACGGATTATATATTCATCGCATTTGTGAATAAATAGCTCACTGAATGTTTGGATATCAAATTAAAATGATTGATGAATTTCTCACAATGCATTTTTTAATATGTTAGCCTAATGACTGTGATTCCCAGACACAAATCAAGCCTTCAAAGGCTGACTTTACGTTGCTCTGTTTTCAGTGATAGCAGCAACTTAGACTGCAACTTCATCATTAAACACCCTCCTTTCCTCCCATTTAATACTCATTTTGACGTTTTTACTCCACTAGAAAAAACATCTTTAAAGCATTTATAGATAAAAAAGTATTGTTAATAAGTGTTAACTTTATATACTTATAGATGCAAAAGGTTTATCTTTTGGTTCTCTACATATACACAAAGGAATCTGTTCATGCAGTTGAGAACTGACTAAACTGACTAAAGCAACTTATCAGTTGAGAGGCTTATTACCATTCTCCTGGTGACCCATGTCCTTCTATGACAAAGTATACATGAGATACAGCATGTTATCAGAATATATATATATATATTTATGTCCTTACAGTATAAGCTGTTGTGACCTGTTTAGACTCCCTATCACTGCAGTTTGAGGGTTGTTTTGAATTCTACATAAGCTGAAAACTAGGATAAATTTACACTTGAAATTCAGACATTTTTTATGCAGGTATGTAGCATGTATGCCAAGCTTGTAATGTAAGGGAATATATCTCTATGTGACAGCTGTTATTCCCTTTGTGAACATACACATCCTTTGGGAGCTGCTATGACAACTGGGAAAAAAAAAATCCCATTAGGCTTTCAAATTTGACAAGCGGATAGCAAAAAAAATAGCTCAACCCCCGCCCAAAAAAAAACATGAAAAAACTGTTACTCCCAGGTGAAAAACAGCTTTGTCTTTGACCCATTGAGATTTCTTTTTTGTTGGAAAAAAAAACCTTCTCCTTTTGCCCTTCTCTCCTTCCTGTATGAAATTCTTGCTGGGTTGGAGTTTGTGTGAATGTGTGAGCATGACTGGTTTGATGCCTGTGATGTTGGTCGCAGAAGGGAAAGAAACTAGCAGGTGGGCTCCTGTCTTTGGAGGTTGTTATTTCCTTTTGCTGGCTTCGATTAGCGCCCCAAACCACTGAAGCTATTTTGCAAGGTTGCAGCAGGTGAACAAAGACACATGCACACACCACTGCCAAGAGAAAAACAACAACAGCAGCCAATCATACACAGACTTAAAAAAATGCAAAATTCTTTTAATACTAAAAATCTACGAAGGTGTCACATTTACACAATGGGAGATTTTATAAAGTTTTCAGATTCAGCTCAGCAAACTGCTATCTACTACAGCCATGAGGGAACATCAAGTGTTTATTCTCTGGGAGATTTCATTCTGACAACCATCACCTGCTTAACAATATCAATGTTTATATGCAGGTAAGATTCTACAAACTATATATATATATATATATATATATATATATATATATATATATATATTACTGCCGAAAATGTAATATACATACACAAACAGCTCACAATAAAGAGGTGATGAAGAAACAAATTTCACATTAGCTTGCTAGCCCACATACAAATCTGAAGGTTGGAAGCAAACAAAATGCAGTCTTCGATGCAACTTTAATCATGATTTTGATCCCAGGTTCATGTGCTTGAATCTATTCTCCCTCCGTCCCTCCTTGCAGCTCTTTTGGGCTGACAGAGGATGCAAGGGGACCTTGCTGCACTGTGCTGCCGTGACCTCCTCCGGATGCCTTTGTAACACTGCAGAGAGATACCCAATTCCTCCATCACAGTGGTAAAAGACACACACTGCCAACGAGAAAGACAACAGAAAACATTAATCAAAATACCTGTGACGCTAAGTCAGAGAAAAGCTCATTAAAAACGCAGATATCCCGCCATCTTTTGTTTATTTTTTAGAGACGCATGGCTCACTACTGAAACAAAATGAATTAGTCTGAGGGAGTAAAGCTGGAGCTAAAAGTGAGTAGGCGGCCAGCAAGTCATAAACCACTTAGCTGGGACTGATAAAACTGTACTTTTATCTAAAAGAGCAACATCCCATTTATAAACTAAATTGCCTCCAATTGGTGCTGCGCAACATGCTGTTTTAGAATAACGGAAGCAACAACCCCATTCCTAACCCCATCAGGTTTGTCCTTGAAACTATCAAAGAAATAGCCTTCTGAAATGAAATGCTGCAGGCTTCTTTGGGGAAGGAGCACCACAGACTGCACTGAAAACAAACAAGCAAAGCCAACTTAAAACTTGTATGTTTATTTTTTCTGGTTTCTGGTAAGGCTGTTCAAAAATCAGCATTCATGGCACAAATGGATTCTTTCTTTATCTATGCACATCTGCAGTCAGGCAACAGAAACCCTTCCTGATTATCCAAAGGCTTTTCAAACAAACACGCATGACATGCTGTTTCAGAGATTAAATCGTAACCTCTTTCAACATGTTCTTTCATAGAAAAAAATGATTGAATGAAAGTACTTTCTGAGTTAGCAGAATATTGAAAACATTTGGCGTTAGTTTTAAAAACTGCAGTTAACTTAGTTGCAGTGTCACCCCAAAAACCTTCCATACATTGAATATATTCAATACTTGATCAATTTAGTTGTTTATTGTCATTCCATGCAGTAATTTAATCACTGCATTACTCTTGTGCATCTTAGTGTAGCAATGCCATGCTATTCATCTGTACAACACAGCTACTCTGCCCAGATTGTAGTCTGTATGCTGATCAATGTTCTTTTGGCACAGCTAAAGTTGTGAACTTAGACTTTTCAGTGGATTGTGTGCGAACCCCTGATATGATTTTGCTCTCCCTTGTGTCTCTGTATCACTACATCTGCCACGCTGCCAGCACACGAAATACGACCCAGCTCAGCCTCATTAGCTTCGCATTCAGCTGTCCCATCATGCTTTGCTCTCCTCACTCCGGTTTTAAGCTCTGATTATTACGTTACTGCACAAACTATGCAATTTTTCTGAATGATTTTTCTTTGGACTGATCAACAAAACTGAATAACGGATAACATATTTACAGTCGGCCACAAACAGGCTTAACGGAAAAAAAGGAATCAAATAACATTTCTTATTCTTTGATTTTCCCAAAAAACATTGCATTTATGTAAGAATGCCTACCGAGACATTTCCACAAAATATGCAACACATCATCCATTTGATCTTATTTAGATGCAATTAAAAAAAAACAAAAAACAAAAAAAGTTTTAGAAATCCCCCAAAAACTTTGCATTACTAATATTTCAAAATTGAAGAGATGAATAACCCACACTTAGAAAAGAACCATAATGTCTTCTTTATTGCCTTCTGTTATAAAAGTCTGTATAATCAGACTTTCATCTGAGAGAGTGCTTGGTGCTCAACCCAATGGCATGCAAATAACAGTGGCTGGTCACTTATGATGAAGACAGCGTGCATGTAGATGAGCTTTTTGCTCCTGATTGAATCCACACTCTCATCTGTAGAAGGTCAATTCTTTCTGCTTAAATACATTCTGTTTATTTACACTTTTTAGTTAGCGAGAGGAATACTGACAAAAATAATAACAGAAATCTCTCAAATCTTGCTGAAATGTACAAGTAGCTTTAAAACAAAAAAAACGTACAGTTGAGAAGAAGGATAGCCAAGCAGGTTCTGAGGTCACAGAGGGTAAGAGTAACAGGGGTTTGGGTGAGGCCGCGGGATGAGGTGAAGGTTCAGAAAAACTGGGACATGTTCAGCAAGGGCAGAAAAGAATGCCATCTAGTTACAAACCTATCGTCTAGGGCAAGTATGAGTTGTGTGTGAGTTGCCATGGCTACTCTGTGTCATCCCTCAGTAGCCTGCCGCTCTCCAGATCATTAGATAAGGAGCTGCCAGAGGAGGAGTTGGAGCCACGCCGCTGAAATTGACGAGACTGCACCCCGTAAAAGAAACAAAAGGCCTGATGTGAAGAAAACGGGATGGAGGAGAAAACAGAAAAGACATCCAGGCATGAAAAAAGTTGAAATACTGAGAAAACGAAAATATGAAAATCATAGAATGGAAGAGAAAAAAAAACGCAGCAAATCAAAGAAGATAATGGAATTGTTGTTGTTCTATTATCTAAAATGTGAAATGGAATGATCATTTTTTGTCACCGTTTTTTAAAAGATAATCAAATTATACCAACAGGTTTGGGAAAAGAAAGATATACCAAAAAACACTGGGCAAATATTTAGTTTGCCGTCTTTTGGGGCTTCACCTCAATTGAGCTCTTTACCTCATCTAACCCACTGTTTACTGTAAAGAACTGTTAATTGGACTTTCACCCAACAGCAAGCAAACATTTTGAGTAAATTATTCATACTGAGCAAACAACATCCTGTGAATACTTCAACAGATTAAAAAAGAGAACACTTTTTTTATACTCTTGATGAATTAGTAAACTTTCTGTTTACTTCTTCATAAGCCACTCATTTGTGTTTATACCACAGAGGAGCAGCAGTCTCACACTCACTCACCTCCTCTATGTCAGCATTCCTGCGGGCTTTGTAGATGAATTCTCCAATGGCAACAAAGACAGAAAGAACCAAACCAGCAGCCAGGACAATGAAGATACCACCGATATTCTCTACTCCGAGAGCATTGGCCTCCTTGTTGTCCTCTTCTGGACAGCCATTTCCTCTCCACCACTTCTCCTTCATCATGTGCAACTTCCCCTCCTCCTGCAGCTGAAGGATGGCAATAGTGACTTTATCCCTGTATGGAGAGCCTGGTGAGAGAGAAGTGACATTTACAGAGCAATCGCATGAACTTCGAGCATCTCTATTTTCATTTGTACCATGCTTCTTAACGAAATTTACTTTAAAAGCTAGAAAATATAGAGAATGTGTTTTGTACTGAACCTGTGAAATCAAATTTGAACAGGCGTGGAATGTGTGCATTTACATTCACCCCCAGGTTCGGTTACTGCCCGCCATCTGTACTCTAAGTTTCATGATCTCAAGTGGTCAATACACTTGAGATAGATAGTCGCTTGAGAGAGCAGTAAAAAGACACTGTTTGAAGGAAGAAGTAAAAAAGATCCTCATGTTATAAGGAGGCTGGTCATACCCAGAAACTAGCAAACTTGTTGACTCGAATCACAGATCTCAATTCAGTTAAGAATGTGTAGTGGACCTCATAGTCTGTACACCAGTTAAATCCATAAAAACTGAAAGTATTGGAGCTGTTCAGCCTTGAGAAAAGGGCTAAAATCCCATTCAAACAGTCTTTCAAGTCTAACAGCTGTAAAAGGCTGATCAGATTTATAGGCATATTTGTTCATTTGAGACTCAAACCTCTCCAAATTCAAGGCTAGATATCACAAAAACAGGGGAAACTGTCAGCATGGGAGAACACTCACTCAAAACCCAAATACCCATGTCAATTCTGGAGTTGCAACAGTGCAATCCATATCTTTGTTTAAAATGCATACAGAAAAAAATGTCTGGCAAAGTTTTTATTTTGCACATGAAATCAGAATCTTTAAAAAGAGAGATGGCCTCAGGTGTTGCATAACATAATATGTTCTAAGTGCCACTCAAGGAAATACAGGTAGAAACTACTCCCACTGTTGAAAGCAAAAATATAAAAACATTTCCAGCTCTGCTATTTAACACAACGCGATAATCGTCACACTTTCGCTTGCACATTGCTTATATCTCTACATTTCCAGTCGCTGTGGTTTTTATCCGAATGAAAGAGGGTTCACATGAAGAAATAGTGGGTTGACATAAAAGTGGATTGGATTAGCCTAATGACATCTTAGTGCAACAGGGATCAGTACCAATTTAGCTTTCCAGAAATGTTCTGGTAATTGGCTCTCCCTGACAAGTACAACGCTGCAGATGTTGCTTCATTCTGTGGTGGCTGCTGTGTGTTTCCTACAGGAATAGCAGCATTAGAGCTGCAAACAACACTCATGATTAAAAGCTCATCAGGCTGGCCTGTATGTATGAGTGAATGGGTTTCTGGTGGAGGTACACTACAAAGGCTCATTAGCAAAGCTACTCATCTGCTTAATGACTTCTTAATGTTACCTGTGAGATTCGTGGAGTAAAACTGAAGGTTATGCAAAACTGTTGTTTTTCTTTCACCTTATTAAACTTATAGTTGAGCTTTTTGCACCTATTGAAATCACAATAGGTTCTCTGACGTCTCCCGGATTTTTTATCTTATAAATCGTGCTGATGTCAATCGTCTCAAGTAGAAATGATAGCTAACACAGATCGAGCTGTTAAGTTCCATTGAATCAAACACACACCCAACAGTGCACACTTCAAACACTATAAAACTCTTGGTTGTTTGTCTGGTAACCAAGTTCTCCTTTCAATGAACCGGCCTAAAACCTTGCATGGATATTAAACCCATGCATTTCCATCAAAAAGCCAAAGCTTTTTAATAGAAATGCATAGAGCATGCAGGATGACAGTTCTGCCCTCTAAAAATTGAAGAAGAAGACTATAAAATTCCAAAACAATGAAAATTTTAAAGAGGATGTCAAAAAACTCAAGAACCTCAAGGTCTTTTAATTGAATATTCACAAGAATGTAAATAAAATATGTGTATGTCAAGAGTAACACCAAAATCTAGATTAAAAAAAATCTCTGTGCGTGTCATTAAACTTGGATGATTAAAGTGAAAGTACCTTTGCATAACGAACAAACCAAGTAATGAGACTAAAAAACAAGAGTTAGGTTACATTTCTAGTATGATGTTGATGTGTTCACATTTCATAATAATGTCCAAAACAACGATTCACCACTGACTGACTCTCTGTCTCTCTGTCATCCTTCTTACCAATCGGCGTTCCCACTCCATAGCCCTTGGAGTCTATCAGACCTCCGATCTGTGTGAGGTTACAGTTTCTCTGGCTGATGTATTCAATGCTTGTGGACTCCATCAACATGGCGTAGTCTGTTGTTAAAACTCGGGTGATCCCTTCCTTGTTGTTCTTAACTAACGCAGTGTTCTTCCTGCTGCTCATGAAAGCCCACATCTTCTCATAGGTGGAGATCTTGGATTTCTGGAGGACAAAATCAGAGGTAGCCAATAAAAAGAGTGACACATTTGTGTAGAAAATCATAGGTTCATCGTGCTTTTTAACCCAAAATACAGCATGCGTGCACACCAGCTTCAAATAGATTGAAATTATAACCATAACTACGTAAGTTTCACATCATGATATGGATGTCTCATTGAGTGTGTCTATTCTTGTTCACTCAGATAAAATGGAACAGCTGCATTCTTAATCTCCTCCGGCTGATTCAATTTGTTGAGGCCATCAACACAGCCTGCATCTTTCTTTACAAGCAGCCATAATCACTGGCTGCAATCTGATGGGATAAAGCTCAGCATGAATCACCCCTGCTGAACCACAGGATGCAAGGAGGGTTGGGAGTTGTGCGGCAAGGAAGTGACAATCCTGCCAGAGGACAGTCATAGATTATCAAACACATACTGAAAAGTTAACATGTCTCTATCCTCAAACCAGAAAGCCAAAATCACATGTCATGAGGTTTTGATAAGCATAATCCATCTCCTTTTTAGAAACTCACTACTTATTACTTTCAAAGTCAAAGTCAAAGTGAGACCCTTTATTGCTGTGTGTTCAATTTTCTTTTTTTTTTCATGGGATGGAAAATGCTAATGAATTAGGCAGCAGCAGATTAGACAATATTGTGTAGATCTAAATTTTCCATCCCCCTTTATCCATCTATTTATCACGCTTATTTCAGTCCAGGGTTGCGGAGGGCACTGGAGCCTATTTCAGCAACAAAAAAGATAAAGGACATAGAATTACCTTAAAAAAGGTCATAGTAGATCCATCCCTCACTGCCCCATATTCAATCCTGGTCTGTTTGGCAAGATCATCCGCAGAATCGATCGGTGCGTCCATTCTTTCCACAGTAAGGAAAGCTGCCAAGTTAGCAGTGTAAGATGAGATGATGATTAAAGTAAAGAACCACCAGATACCCCCAAGTATTCGAGTGGACAGAGCCTTGGGCATTAGCTCTGAGCCTGGATGCATAGAAAGAGAGAAAAGAGGTTTTCTTAAAAGGTGAAGGTAAAACAAAGAGTACAAGCTTTAAAGTGGAGAATGATTTGATAACGCAGGGTTAATTGGGCTACTGACACTAATGTGCTAACATTATATAATTACCGTAGAGTGGTTGTTTCAAGATAGTGTGACCAGTAGGTATAGACTACTCTAAATAAAATATTGTTCTGCTATTAAGATGATACAACTATGTTATACATAACTATATCATGAGGGGTTATGAAGCATTGACTTTTTGAGAAGCTGATATATATATATAATATTCAGATAAACAGATGGATGAGAAGATATCTGCTTCTGGTGGAAGTCATATTTGAGAAAGAAAAAAATCACAATCTCAACAGAAGATATTCTGATTATGTATTTGTGTGGTTGGATCGTAAACACAATTGTGTAAAGCATCCTGAGAAGGCACTGAGAATCAAAGTATTTTGCGAATTTGCCAATTTTTTGTTATTTTTAAGAAGGATCTCTTTCACAAACAAGTAAGGCTTTGATCAACTCTTGATGTATACGGGTACAGTCTTTAGAAGTAAGAAACATACCTTGCCGCATGAGAGCTCCAATGCCAAACCAGAAACTGTTCAGTAAAGTGAAATTGTTCTGGACAAGAGACGAGGATGGGTTGCATGGATGTGGATTGTACCACTCATATGGGGTAAACCTGCAAGACAGGGGAAATACGTTTTGGGTGGTAAAAGACACCAGAGCCCATTCATTCAAACACAAAAGAAATGCATTAAAGATGAATCATCCAAACCTATGGTCAAACTGTGATTTTCTCATCATGCACGCCTCAGTTCACCAGAGTAATATACACTTAACCATGATTTACATTTTGATTGTCACAGATCGATTCTCCCCTGAACCTGATAAGAAAAACTTTTCAGGGCAACTGAAAGAAATGCATTCACAACAGTTACTCTCAGTTTTTTAACAAGCAAAGAGAACTGCCACTGAATAACAGCTAAATCTATGTTATGTTTATCAAGCAACAGTGATATGCAGAGGTGATATCCCACAGTAGAAAAGTGTATCAAATATTTAAAATCAAGCAATTAAAAATTTACTCCTCAGCAGATGCACACACATTTCCTCAGTAAGCTCCTCTCCTCCCTACATATAACTGGCACATTTTTTTTCATACTGTACAGAATTTCCTGATGTTCTTTCATTCCATGCACACCTCCACCCTCTTACCTTGCAATCACAAAGAGCACACAGCTGACACCAGTGCAGGCGAGTAGCACGTACATCCAGATGTCTGGAGACAGAGGATTGAGGAAGGAGAACACGCCTGGATTGGTGCCATTTGGTTTCCGATACAAGATGCTGATACCTAAGGTCATAAAGGGCTTGGAGAAGTCGATCACCTTCTCCCTCACATAGGTGATGGTTAATGGAGCAACAGCAAGGTCAGCAACCTGGTGTAAAGATAAAAGTTACGATCTTTTTCACTCCTGTATTATTTTAGGCATACTTGAGGGTGCATGAGTAAACACATTGAGAAAATAACAGATTTGCTTTTCTCCAAGCACAATTGATTAAATGTTTCATAAAGGAAAACACTGCAATGCCCCTCAGACTCATGCAGGATTTTTTTTACAACTCTTCAAACAATAATGTTGCTGTGAGTCTTTTTGTAGTTTGGGTGTACAAACTTTCCAAATGTGCTGGTAACATGACTGAACACTCTGTCTCGAAGCAAGCTTTACCGGAGTCTGTAATATCAACTTTGAACAACTTCATCATTACTTTTCTGCTCCATGAAATGAAAGAAATCATGACCAACGCCTGACTGTCCAAAGGTTTACTCACATGGTCGATCAGCTCCCGGACCATCCCATTCCACTCTCCCTTATCGTTCTGGGCTCCATACTTCCCGTCACCCACCAGTCTGACTTCATACGTAAAACCCAAGATATTTGAGAGCTCTTTCAAGAGGTCCATGCAGTAGCCTTCATAACGATCATTTCCCACCAGCTCTTTGTCAGATTTTTTTATCATCACATATGGATTTTCCTGCACAGCGAAAAATCTATCAATCAGTAAAATACGTTTAAAACATTTTTAGTTAAAGACAAATATATTCTCCATCTGTGGTCATTTGGTTTCATGCTGTATATGTAATTAAGGAATTGGAAATATATTTTCGGTTTGATGACACTTAAATGAATGACAATGAAAAGGAAAAATTAGTTAAGAGTATATTGTATTGTATAATTGCGGTAAATGACATTCTGCTTTTATGCGCTATATCTTCTCTATACATTAACTTCTTCTGTGTTTGTAATTTCTTTCATTGTTCCAACTGTCTCCACTCTAAACATTACAAAGGTACCCTCTCTATTTCAATATACTGTCCTCCATTTAACCTTCTTCCTCACCTGTATGGTGGTGACAATAAGAGTCCGGTTGGCCATAGAATCTGTCACATTGTTATTCTTGTCTCGGTTTGGCTTCTCCGTCAGGGTCATCCCCTTATATGAGTTCCACACAGCAACCTGGAAAGAAAAGCATGGCTTCAGAACAATACATTCACGTTCTGCTTTCATATAAAGTATATGTGATCCATAACATTAGCTGTTAGAGTCACTATAGTGGAATGTCAAAACTACAGGGTAGAAAATACAAACATTTCTTTAGTTTTTCCATGTCTAAACAAAAAGTTAGAACCTGCCCTAGCACACTGCGTATTAATCACATTTTCTGATTCAATGAACAGAAAAATTAAGAAGTATAAAGGTTAAAAGGCCTGACACTCCTGGCTCCCTTTCAAACTCGTGTTATTCACTATCCTACAAGATTTCCATTCGATCAGCTCCGCTCTGAAAATTCTGGACAAAGTGCTGCGAACTTCATTTTATATACACACAAAATTAAATGTAGAAGAAGTGAAAGAAGGTTGTGGAACTTTTGGTGACTGCTCATAGCTGCTCCTGTCTTTCTGTGCATAAACAAAGCTGATTTCCACAGCATATAGATTATCTTTATCATTAATAACTTTGAACCGGTGCACTTACAATGGTCTGATTTATGTATGCAATAAGCAAGACACTATATTATTACTTCAGGTAAAATAGTAATGTTTATATAACTGCTATAAATAGAGCTAAAACAAAGAAAAACTACAACAAAAATTAACATTAGTAATAAATTTTATATGTGTGTTCCATGGGTTGATTATTTACAATAGTATGATTCTTTAAAAAAATAAGAATTCTTTTATCCCTTGATTGTTGGATGCTTGAACTGTATCTCTAATTCTTTTATCTATACTTGATATAGACAATCTTGTGATAACAATCAAAACAACCTGAGATATAACTCTCACTCATCTGAATATGATGGTAAGGAGTAAAAGGGGAAGCATGAATGAAAAACAGCAGAGAAAGGAGGATAGATAAAAATAGGCAGACAGCCTTATTCACACTGTCAATGTGAATCAGGCTGTCTGCCTCATCTGTCCAGGCGGTATAATCCCTACAGTTATCAGATTAGAACAGGCATCTGGCAGCTGGATTATGAACCCCTCAAATCCCCCTAACTGTTTAACCAAGAAAGGGTCAGGGGAGCTCATGACACTGATGCAATAAAGTCAAGCGCATTAATTCATTACAGTTCATTGTTCATAGAATTAAAAAACATGACTAACTTTCCCCCTCTGGCAAATTCTCTCCGTAACAAAAACTAAAGTGTGTTGTTTTTTTTTTATCCAGATACAATGGTCTGTTTGGTGACTGCATTAAAGGATGAGCTGTTAAGTAGACATCAATGTCTCATTAAATGAAGCTCTGCAGAAAGCGAAATCTTACACTCTAACAGAAAATTTCTGTATGGGATTTACACTTAAAAGATTGAAATGTTTTTACTCTGTTACACAGTAGCCTATACAGACAGACAAAAAAAAATATCTTAACTGAAAAGCACTCCATATTCCCACTGTTGCACCCTGTGCAGTAGTCTATAAATCTGTCTTTTATCTCTGGACACTTAAGATGAGGAACACTCTGACTGCAGTTGGATTTAATTATTTGAGCTGTTCTTAATCAAAAAGATAAATGGGTGGAGTGAGAACAATATTTTCAAGAGTGGGGAGACACTTTGACTTCAGATTGTATGGTTTAACAAAATCATTATTATCATCATATTGAAAATCCAGTCCTCTGAAACACAAGATCTGAAAAGTTTTGAATTTGAAAGAAATCTTGCCAAGCCTTTAGAGTGTATTAGAAAATTCAGGCCAAGCATATAGTCTTTGAAAGTCCAAGTTCGGGTTTGTTGTGCAAAGCAGCTTGAGCCGACAAAGTGTGTTATAGTAACTGACAGAAATTCTCGCCCCTATGCTTAAACTAAGATGAATGAATCCCACAGCTCATCCTTGCCCAGAAACAAATCACTCTGGAAAACCGTTACCAAAGATCAGACCTGTAATGAACCAGGCCTTGAAAGCCGAGGGGGAAAAAACATTATTTTCAGAGAAGTCCACAACTTTAAGTGAAAATACTTTAATTCTTTGACTTTATTTAGTTTCCGTCATTCTCTACACTGTATTTAACACACCAGTGCCCAAGAACCAAACTACAACTGCAACCAACTGATATTTCATTTTTCATGACAATGAAGTCAGACATTTTATGGCATGTGCTCACCATAAAGTGTTTTTTCCTCTGAAGGGAGGGTGGTGAGGGCTAAAAGTACTGAGTGGAATTAAAACTGTAGCATAAATCATCATTTCTGCACTTTGACAGCTGCTGACTGCCTGCACAACGGTGGGCCTGACAACTGAAAGAGACAGTGGGGAGGAACTTTGGAAAAAAATTGACTTTTAAAGGTTGAACTGCTTCATAATTTGCTTTTAAACTCTTGAAATAATTTCAGCTAAAGATAATAGTTGGATGCTTTTACTTAACTTGGTTCGGTGTTTGTCTATTGTGAAAATATTGAGTATAATTTTAAGTGATGGTACAGAGAGTGCAGACCTATAGGCCCTATCTGGTAATGGTCATTGGGTTTACAGAAATTTTATTTCAATTTGTTCTTGTTTCAATCTTTTTAGAAAAGTTTAACTAGCCATTTTTATCTCTTACATTCAAAAACTGATAAATCCAGGTTGATGGCACAATGACATCAGACCTACTTCCGTCTGCAAATCAAGCAGGCTGAAGCATAATTTCAAAGTGACACCATATGCAACAGTTCCTATGCTATATATCTCCTAAAACAAAAATAATGATCCTTTTTTTTAAACTACAAAAAAGTTTTGACATGTGTCAGAACAGTCAGTCTGTACACAAACAGGAGGGAAACAGATATGTCAAATATAGCACCACGATACACAAAATCAGTGAAGAGTAACAAAGTTGACAAGGCAGGAAGCAAGGGGGTGTGTGGCATATGGAATGAGGATAGGGAAGAGGACGGGAAAATAACAAAAGTTTCGACCAACACAGGGTACTAGAACAAACCTTGATCCACCTTTTGGTGAGACGACTTGTACCTTCCACATTACCCTTTTGATATTTTGAAAAAGGCAATTTGAAGCAAAACAGCATGAAAGGAGACAGTCAGTAGTTGCAGCATTATTACAATTTTTGACTAGACAAACAACAACACATATGAACATGTGAAGGGATTCCAGAAACAAAAGAACAAGTTTCTGTGGTACTACCCTCTTTCTCCTTTCCTTTCATGAGCACGAAGACACGTGAATTGTCCAGTCTTGACGCTGCAGGAGAGTGGTGTAATTGGCTGTTTCGGGCCTCTCTACTCACCCTGGTAGTGCCATCCTCTTGGAGGCTGATGATGTCCAAATCAAAGTTTCTCCTCAGGCCATCTGTCTTATTAAGCACAATGTGCCCTGTCAGTCCATCCCACTGTGCCTACAAATAGGAACAAGCACACAGAATGGAGAAGGAGACAATCTCAGTTCTTTGTATGTGCAGAGCTGGACTGATATAGCTTGAGCACATGGAGAATGGACGTTTTGTCCATATTGACATACAGCACTTGCAGGATCGTTTTCAATGAATAGATGCAGATATTTCGCGGTAGTCATGTGATGTCATGATTAGGATGGTGACAGTAAGTAGATTTGCATGCAGGTGAATTCTGAATGCATTTTTGTGACTATGCACTATGTTGCTTAGTTTTATATCAATAAAGGGGACTTGATTTGACTTTAGAACATAAATTAATATTTTCTTTTCCAGACTTAAAAGGTTGCATGAAGAATGTGAGGATGACTTCACACATCTTAAGTGTTTGGGTAAATGACAGTCACTGAACATTTCCCTCTTTCAGAGACTTTTTTTTTGGTGTGCTGCCTCCCAGCATGACAATCCAAAGGGTCTTTCATGCGAGCACACACTGTAATATAAACACCCCACAGCTAAAATAGATGCTCTCTCCAAGTTAAAACAAAACCTATGAATAAATGAAACATAAGAAAAACTATATTCAAGAATAAAGCATATCTTTATCAGCCCATGCCTTGACATGTTTGGAAAGTTAATTTTTTCTTTTCATTGGTCGACTGAGTTTGAGAAAGTTGGATTTAGAAATCAATTCAAATTAAGCACGAAAAGCATTGCACCAAGACACCAAAAAAATCTTACAGGCTCTTTTTGATTTCTACTTAATTTAAAAGTGTGTTTTACAACGTGGTGCAGAGCTGCTTGTTGCAGAGTGTGTCAAAGAAAGGAAGCCTGCTTTGTTCTGCCAAGCCATATGGATCTACATCATTTATCTTGCTAGGTGAGCCCAAATACCCTTGAGATGAATTTTTTTCCTGTTAAAACCCCCTTTGTTTTTCTTTTCCTTTTCCTATTTATTCACTTTATTATTGTTACATTTTCTTACCTTGAATTGGAATGCAACTTTAAAATGTCTCGAGACTGGTTGTGATTTGGCATGAGCTGAATTGATTTAAATAAATAAATAAAAAAAGTATGAATAAACTGAATCAAGGGTCATCCACAGAATGTTGACTGTGGTCAACGAGGCTTTTTAAATCTGGTCTGCATGTCCATTCACTCTTGACTAAAGAACAGGCACTCAAATGCACGTCAATACAAAACAGCACACAGGAAGAGAGACTGTGTCCTCTGGTAAAATCACTGTATCTTCAAATAGCAAAAGGTTTTTAGTAATACAGTCAGGCTTAAAATATTAAACCCTTTCCTCAGAATTTTCTGTCTTTCCTCCTTGCAAATCACCTCGAGAGATATATCTAGCACATCTTGTTTCAGATTGCTTTTCACAGACTTTAGAGCTGAAATGTTACAACTCTATGCAAGAGTTTCTATTCTTGTTGTCATTTTTGATCAGTTAAAATCAAAAACAAAAACTGTGAATGAATGATTGTGTTGAAATCATCCTTGATAAAGTCAGTTTTAAGTGAATAAATTCAGCGCTGAACGCTGTGAAATATATTTTAATTGTTCATTCAGATATATTTTCCAGTCAAATCAGTCAGAGAGGCTATCATGACGTGATGAATAACACCAGAGGGAAGAAGCTTCAAAGGATGGACAGGAGGAAACACAGGAAAAGCAAAAAAGGAGAGGGAGAGTAGGATGTCCACAAAACGAGCTGGGCATGAAGATGAAAATGGAGCGAGGGGATGGAGTGATAATGTTCTCTCTCCGTGGCACCGTGGCAGGAAAAAGTCCTCTACTGGATTTAGGACATCAAAACACTTCAGCATCAAAGGCCTCATTTCTGTCTGTGGGCATCCAGTCTGACTAGGCCACATGCTTTCAACTTCTAAGTACATAAACACTATCTATTCTCACATTGAGAGATCTCAGAGGTTAAGCCTGGCCTGGGAGAGGGCACATATAGAGTCTTATTTCACATGACATGGCCAGGCATGGAATATTTTGCTGAATTTTATAACCAAATCGGGAGCATTACAAATGTGAATGATCTTGTGCTCGTAAAGTCCTTTGAAAACGTTGGAATACATCATCAAAAATGCATGGCAAAGCAAAGCAGAGGGGTGTAAACAGGGAGGTGCAGGCTCTTAGTTCTCGGTAATTTGACACCTTGTCTGACACCGACCTCTTTGAATAGGTTCATGAAGCGTGGTCCGAAGCGCCACGGCTTGTGACGGTGGCACTGCAGCGAGCTGACTGTCATCTGTGTGGCCCGTTGGGAAGCTACAGCCACCATGTACACTGCATCATACATCAAGGCTGCGTCGGTCTGCAGAGAGATTTGGTAAGAGGAGGATTTTTTTTTCTTAACTCTTAAAAGCAATACACATAGAGACCCCGTATATATGCAGTAGATAAACAGCTAAAGAACAAAGTCAGGAAAGCAGGTCTTGAGTGTATGACTTTACTAAAGCAGCACACAAATGTTCACCACTGCACCCGCGTCACGTTCAGCAGAGCAGAACTTACAGTCATGACTCCGTCAATCAGACCACTCTCTTGTTTGGGACCCTGCAGTCTGTCCGTAGCCCACTTCTCCATCGTGGAGGCTACCCACGGGTCATCAAAGTTAAGCAGTCTGAAACCCGTCATGTTGACTCCACTGTAACGGTATGGCTCCAGATCCAGAGCAAACAGATCCTGAACAGGAGAGAAGAGGGAAACATAGGGAAAACAGTATTTTCAAAACTCAAACTTGGTAATATTCCTTGTGAACCCATATCTAACATTAGGCCATGGGAGCATTCAAAGCTTGGTTTGTGTGGGAAGTTGAGCATTTTTCAAACTCACCAAAGTTGTGAAGAAAAAATGGTAGTATTCTGTCATCATTCCCATTGATGAAAGCTGCAAAATCAGGAAAGTTAATAGGGCAAAGTAAGGTCCAGGCCATAAAAAAATCACGTCTGAATAATCTAAAACAGTAATACATTCATAAGATTTAAAGACATGTAGACCTTTTTAAACTTAAGGTTTACGTCAAACATTATAGTTAGTTCTATAAAGCTAAGGAACAAACTATTGACCTGCTTCAGGATTTCTGATGCTGTGCGGTATGAGCAATCAAAGATAATAAAAAATTCTTTGTCCTTCTTAAGTTCCTTGAGCAGGGGTCGGGCATCTTGGTTACTCGAAGAGAGCTGGCGAATCTTGATCTTCAAGTTTAACTTCGCAGGAGCCTTGATCAACTCCTGCATCCGCATCAGACCTAAAGAGAAAACAAAAACACACCCCACCCACTCACACACTGAAACATACTCATTCTTCCTCATCCTCTCTGGTGGAACAGTCTTAAAACCAGTGCAGAACATAGGCTTCTTGCTCACAGAAATCCAAAGATCACGGATCAGAAGACAAACAGAAGATCCCCTTTTCTTTGCATCATTCTAATCATCAGCTTCAGCTTCTTCTTAGGCTGTTCTCACAAAGTAACAGTAATGTGTATGTGAACACCACATGCCTCTGTGACATTTCAAGTAAATGAATTCTTAATAATAAAAAAAAAATCCAAGATAAAAATAAATGTGACCTTTTAAATTGTATGCTCTCCAGGTTGTGGCAAGAAGTCTGCTGCGCTTTCCATTTTGAAGACAGTGAGCAGAAGTCATAGACTTATCACAGACTAGCTCACTGGCCAACACACAAGAAATAACTTCGGTGGATAAGGTTATATTTTGTGATTAAAACTATTACATATAAGTGTATTGGGAGATCCAAAATAATAGAGCTAGAAATTTGACAGAGCTGTCATTCTTATTTTTCTGCATTTCTTAGATCCTGCCAACCAATATTTTGGATAGTAAAATTAAAAGTCTTGCAACTTAATAAAACTTTGCATTAATTTCCTTTCATTAACTGATTACGTGCCTTTAACACTGATGCTAAACAACTGTTGTAATTGTTTGTAATCGGTTTTCAAAGTGACAACTGCTGTCGGCCGTACCTGTGCTGTCTTCATAGATCACCGTTAGTTTTTTCCATTTGAAGAATGTGACTACGTCCAGGATGGCTCTGGCGATGGCCGTGTACTCGGGGTACAGGTTGATGAAAAAGGTGTCTTTGTTGTCCACTGATGGGTGCTTCCAGCGAGTCTGTATGTGGGGGACTTCCAGGGCATTGCAGATGGACTGAACTGCACTGACCGAGGAGCTGTGAGAGGGGCCAAACACAGCGACCACCCCCAGGGCTAGCTGGTCACACACTGGGGACAAAGAGAAGCAAAGAGTGCATAAAACCAAAACATGTGACCACAGCCCAGAAAGGTCCAAAAGATGGAGCTTAAAACAGAATGTTTTGTTTGAAAGTCTGTGAGTATTTTAAGTAAAATGGAATTATTTTCTATATAAAATCCCCTTAAACGACTTTGATGTGAGGTCAAAGTGAACTGAATTTCCATCTTATCATCGTTTCTTACCTCTCCTGGAGGCTTCAAAGCCATCAAAGACATTGATCCTCTGAATGTCGTAGGTCAGAGTAATGTTGGGCATAAGGGTCTTGTTGCGGTTTATGCTATTGACCGCAAACTTGAAAGCCAACTCGTCCATACTCACTAACTCGCTTTCTCTGGTCTCAAAAATTCCACCTGCCAATGGAGAGGGAGGACAGAGATGAAGACTGAGTTAAAACAAGAACACTGTAAAAGGTCAAACAAATCAAGCAAAGCATATCCCAGCTGTTACTGGGCAAGAGGCAGGGGACACCCTGGACAGGTCACTCCATCACAGTGCCTTAATGGCTTTACTATTTATTTAAGTATTTATCTAATTCACCTATCGTCTATAAGCCTCCCAGTACACTAAGGTGCTCTCTTCTCTATATCAAAAGTGGCATCCCTGAGGATAAGGCTAGGGTTAGTGTTTGTGTTTTTCAAGGACATGTTAAGTCTTACCTTCTCAGTAAAGTTAGTTGAGTAATTTTAAGTTCTATGTCCTTTATGTCTTTGTTTATTGTGAGGTTATAACAAAAGATTCACTAATCTATAGTGCGGTGACAACTAAAAATTATAACTGTGATTAACTGTAAATATGAGATGATTTGTCACTTCCAAGAGTGAAATAATTTTCACAAGCTGGTAAACTCAAAGATATTGAGAAAGTCATAACAAAAATGTACTTTTTAAAAAACTATTAAACTTTCTCGATGATCATAGCAGGTGTTAAAACTTAAATTATTTGATCTTCATTCAGTATAAACCACAATGTTCTGAGATTAGTGGTCATTAAACAGATCTCTTTTATTACTTAAATATTGTAATTACCAGACTTTTTCCAAACACGATTATCTATTAAATCTTCTTGTGCTTTGTTTTGATTGGTTCATGTTCAATTAGTTGTTGAATCAGTTTTTTCGCAGCTTACACATTAATTTCCCTTGCCTCTTAAAATGTTATTCTAACACATCACCAAAATGCTTTATAATGATTCTCATAATATGGTTAGAAATGCAACATGCCTTCAGTCTCCCACAGATGCCTATATATGCAGATCAGCATGTAGTGTTCGTATGAAATAGCAGCAAAGGTAGTTGTTCTTCCATTTCTCAGATTTTTGTACAGTGGTAACAAATCGCTGCTGACATCAGCTGTCAGGACTCTTTCAAGAAACAGTGCTGTTTGGGCAGATTTGTAGTTTTGCTCTCAAACTCCTCCTCAGCATCCTGTCATCCTGGTGCAGAGGATGTGAAGTGAGGATTCAAACACCACGAGGTCTACACACAAGGCCATCACCTTCCAGGCAGTTTGGTAAACTGCCTTTGGGACATCATGATAAAAGGTCCAGGACACGTCTTGCAGAGCAGAAAACTATTTTTGAAACATTCATGTCAGCATTCTGAAGTAATCCAAAACTGAAAATTAAACCACACAAATTCTGACATTTATTATGTCCCAAACATGTCTGTGTGAAGCCTATCTATCCCATCCAAGCCTTTAAAATTGTTTTTATGTATACATCTGATGATATTTACACTGGTTCACAAATACTTGAAGAAATTATTAGAATTGTTTTTTACACAATCACAATCCTTTTTACTTACTTCTGCCCTTTCATTCAAGTCTCTACGCTAAAGCTAAAGGCTGAAAAGATAAATACCACATGTCAAACATATATGACATTTTTTTCTTCAACTCTGCAATGCAGTGGTGTGAGCAAAAAAGCACTTGCCAACTACGTCTCATCAACTTGACCGATTGGCTCATACTCAGCTCACAGATATTGCCCTCACGGTGCAATTCAAGTCACAAGGGTTCAGTGGAGCTGTTGGTTGCTTTTGGTTTAAAAAAGAAAAAATAATCTGTCGATTAAACCTGAGAAGTAGCGAAATCTTGTGAGAAATTGCATTGCATCTTGACGCAGTTATATTTAATGAAATATTATTCACAAAACATGCAAACTCACTTTGAAGTTAACACAGAAAATGAGAATCATTCAAAAAGACCCATCAGCAAATTGATAAAAAATCCTTTTTACAGCAGCTTTTCACTGGTAGGTGAATTAAAGCAAGCTCTGACATAAAAAATAAATAAATAGGTGCGGGGTAAAAAATTAAATGATTATGGTTTTTTCTGCATTGAGTTAGAGGTAAGCTGAAGCTGAAGAGGCAGAATGATTTCTTTGCTATCCTGTCAAACAGATCTGATCAATCTCTTCGACCTATAGGTGGTGAGGCTTGGGTCTGTTTGCATGCAGAAGGATTGTCACCCCATCCGTCTTCCACTGCACTAATAACCAATAATAATGTTCTACATTAGCCATTTCTTATTCCATTTGGGGAGTAGGTTCAACTGTTCTGTTGCAAGTGACTGCTGCAGTTAAATTTGATTTATTTTCATTTTTTTCTAACAAATGAATAAATGTACCTCAAAGCACTAAAAGCTTTTTTGGGGCCCCAAATCGTGAGAAATGATTTAACACAGAGAAGCACATCCATCTGCTATGAAATACATTTCAAATGGACAAGCAGAGCCACAGGACTTCATAAAGGCCTTTTAACATCTGATGTTAAAATTCAAGCTCAACCAAAATGCTCTGAGGCCCATTAAAGCATATTAGTAGGTATGTAATAATGGATGAGTGGTTTTCCATTCTTCCTACAGGAAATGGTTTTTATTAGTTTTTCCAGTAGTGCTTTGTTATATTTCTGTTCTGTGGAAGGCTGCTCTACAACAAAAGATAATAAAATGGATTAATAGAAAAGCATGCTCATTTATCATTATTTATTTGAATGACTGCCAAGATCTTGTACTTCTCATCTTTGATTAAAAAAACACTCAATCTATTGTCAACATTAGTAAATACGTTATAAGATCAGAAATATATTTTGGTGCTTATACAGAACCAGACTATTTACAGACTATCTTGGTGACTTTGGTCAGAGCCACATCAAAATATGTGTGCCTGATTTCTAGACCAGAGACATGAAAAATGCAAGTCCTGCCTCGTGAAACTGAAGTTTTTAGGATGGGATTATACTAGTCAGTAAATACCTAATGGTTTTCACAGCTCGATCTCAGGCTGCTGCTTTTTTAAATCACAAGGAAACCTAACATAAAAAGGCACCACTTAGAGGGAGGGAAGGAACACAAGAGGCTGGCTTCCACCTGTCTCTCCAAACAAACGAGAAAAGTCTCCCAAGTGCACAGAGTCCATATATAGAAATAAAAAAGGTCATTCATGTCATTCTAAAACAGACTTTAGCCCTCTCTTTCTTCCTCTAAGCCTGAAGTCTTGGTCTCCTGCCAGTGTAATGAATGATCCCACTGCTGAGACAGCCAATGCCGGAGGAACTGCGTGCAAGTCCTCCACAAATCTGAGGCCAACTTTCCAAACACTGGCAACATGGCTGCAAGAGATTCATTTGTTTAACTAATAGCTCATCTAATTGGTTGGAGAAAAACGGAGCTCCCCAGATAAATTCAGGCAGGCACCTCTTACAAATATACGTCACAGTTTGTGTTCGTTTTAAGTTGATTCAGCAGAAAGAAAAACTCCAAGCAAAATTTTTGCAGTTCTGCAATTCTCAGACACACACACATGCACACACACACACACGCATTGATAAAGTGTCTATGTATGTAAATCTATTGGAATTGTGAATTTCTGGACTTATGTTGTTCAAAGGACCTGAGTCGAACCACTGAAGCTGAACAGATTGGTCTTAAACGGCCCTGAATATTAATATTTGACCGAGAGCTATAAGCCCACATCATAAATCCTCTGCATGTGCGGCCTAACATTTGTGTGCTGCCACAATTGAACAAATGCCATCAGAGCTCAGAAGAAATCCAACACACGGAACAGCACTCATCAAGATGGTATAAATTATATTCAAAATCAAACTCCGCTTTCCCAGATGGTTAAGTATTTTATGCTTGTACCAATTCGAATAAAGACATATGCCTTTCACAGATTATACCAGTGCTGAATCACAATCTCATGTTTAATCCACCAAAAGCTCTGTTTCTTCCTTTATGTTTATGGAATATCTTAGCCATGTTGTATATCTCTCTTAAACCAGTTCAAGTTACGCATTCATGGTGAAAAATATGTGTCCTATATTCTGATTTTAATTGTTTTCCTAACACAATCAGCCTTGATTGCAAAGGGATGACTAAATTACAGTTGTATGCCCCCCAATTTCAGTTGCACTGTGGTCTGCCTCATAGGAAAACGGTTCCCAGTTGGAATCCCAACAGGGGCCTTTCTGTGTGGATGTTGTCCCTGTATATAGAATGTGTGGGTTCCTTCCAGGTACATTGGCTTCCTCTCAATGTATAAAACATGTACGTTAGGCTAACTAGCAATTCTAAATTGACCATAGGAATGAATGTGCCCTTACACAGCTGACTGTCTTGTTTATCACTAAGTGGTGACCTGTCCAGGGTACAGCCCGCCTCACACCCAGAGACAGCTGGGAGAGGCTTTGTATCCAAGTTCTAAGGTTGATTAATATATAGAAAAGTGTTTTGTAGAACACTGGTTGCATTTGATTTTTTTTTTATCAATGTGATGAATTAGATTTTTTAAAATGTTCACAGACAAAAGCTCCACCCTCAACAACCCTAACCCTAAGCATAAAAACACCAGATGGAATCTGGGTAGAGTATTCTAATATAACTTGTCCTGCTTTCAGCAAGCTGTTTAAACCCCTCCTTCCATCGAACCTCTGATTTAATTATGTGGTTCTTCACTCTTTAAATGTGTTACTTTACTTGAAAAACAGCAGCGGGAAAAAGGAATTCTGGAACAGCTTTTACATTCACCTGCATCTACAAAAGGGCAAGATTTTGTGAAATACCGGTAAGAGCAAGTTTAGAAGCCCATAGTCATCGAAAGTGAAAATATATGTGTGATTTACAACATCAGAGTTGATACTAGAATGAATATCAAAGTGAAGCCATACACCACAAAAATGTTAAATTACAAACTCCAATAGTTTAAACGGTCCTGATCTTTTGTATCCTTAAAAGTTCCAAACCCTCAATTCAGTCAGTCACTTAGATCTGCACATTACTGCCCGTCCATTGTTTGATTCAGTGCCTGAACGTGAACATCTTGGACAATGAGCACAGCTCTCAGTGTTCACTTGGACTCATCCTGTTTTATCAAATCTATGCGCAGCCAGCAGAGCCATCTTACCTCCAGCAGTAGCTGATGACAGCTGGATCGAGGGCAATCGGGAGACATACTTTGAGTGAAAATGGTCTCAACATCAATGTATGTCAGGCAGAACAGAAGACAGGAATCAATAATCTGTTACTTGCTGAAAATTCAGAGGATGATTTGGGTAGCAAATATAGTATTTAATTAAAAAAACTGATTCAAATTGTTATCTCAGATACAGATTCGGGAATATGATTAATTAATGAGGCTGAGAGTTTGAGCTGCCAGGTCAGAAGGAACTTTCGACATGGCGCCTTCAATTAATTAATCAATTATTCAACTACATTTGATTTCTGCATAGTAAGCACTGCACTCAGTTTAAGTTAATCTATCTCTTTGATGAAATTAATGAAAAACCTAATGATTTAGGAATTTACATTAGATTATGCCCTCTCAGTTTATATGAGGACATAATAAAAGTGACTCAGCTGGTTATTAGCAGATAAAAATGACATAAATGAACAGAAATTTAAAACCTTACTTTTGCAAATGGAAAGCTTGACATTTGACTCTTTTTTTGGTACACATATCATTTAGAAAATTGCTCCATAACAGCAAGGTGTTCAGGTCCCGTGGCTGCAAAAAAGCCCAGTCATCATCACCTTCTCCATTGTGACAGTATATATCAGCCAAGAAGTATTCATTTACCTGACATTGTACTGTGCATTATAACTAAAGTCATCTATCTGGGTTTGGTCTTATAAGATCAAATTACATTGTTCCAGCACCCTTTTGATTTGTTACTTCACATGTTCTTATTGCACCATTATTAAAGTTGACCATTTAAAATGAGGACTGTATGGAACTCCTGAACTTTGTTTGTCTGACTATGGCCATGTTTGATTTCACAGTGAATTGCTGGAAAGTTCAATCTGCAAAGATCGAAAACTCCTTAAATATTTACAGTTTGGGCAAAAAATAGTTTCCGTAAAAATGGACTCAAACTTGTTTGATAACAACCTTGAAAACAAATTTCCATATAGATAACCAGGAGCAGTTCCTACTCTCAGATACCTCTTTGGCTGGTCTGAATTCTTCCAACTGGGAAAAAGTCTAAATTGGAGATTTTTTTTTTCACAAATCAATTTACTGGGGTTAATTTGATGCTCACCATTTAACCCCTTAACCCAAATTAAATAAGCATAGATTAATTTAGTTTTTCAGAAATGTCTGTTTTTGTCTAAATTGTAAAGTAAAATTCTTTATTTACAACCGTCAAAGGACACAGCATGCATCCTGATTCTATAGATATGGAAAAGTGTATCCAGCTCTCAATTTTACTCCTCTTTACTCTCACATAGTCTCTAAAAGAAGAATCCCATCATTACACTTGCAGGTTTGGACATATCTTCAATTAAAACTAAGGGAATAAAGCCACAAAGGTGTACAACAGACTAATTCAATAGAAATTTGGGCTGCTCGTTTTGCTGGCATTAAATGAAATACTTTATCCAGCGTTCCATCTTGATTGTGTCCAGAAGCATCTTTAACATCGTGCGTACACAGCTGTTGCGCTTACCGATCCTGAGGACTTGCGCTGAGCTCAGACAGAACTCCATCGCGAAGAAAATAGACCAAAGAAGTCCTTTTGGTTGCTTCATACTTTTCCACTCAAAACTCAACAAATATGGTGAGCCCACGACACACTGAAAGAGCCTCTAACCAAGTGTGGACGCCACCGACGTGCCATGCCAGCGCGCAAAACCAAGTTTTATTCCGTACTCGATCCAGTCTGCATCACTCCGCTGCACGAAAAGATAAAAAGTAAAAATGGCAGTCCAAACACGGGTGTCCAAGGAGTCCCTGCCAAAACAATTTACAAAAATTAGTTCATAATTTCAAGGGGAAAGAAGCAGCAGCTCACGCAGGTCCACCGGTCTGTGCGCCTCCAAGGTGGTAGTAGCTGGAAGCCCGAACCTGTCATACTAAGAATTTAACAATATCCGGTGTGGGTTTTCAAATTAAGATATATCTCAACACTGACCTCAATTTCTATCTTACTGAAGAGATAAAATGAAGAGATTGAAAATGAGACCTGGGCAATGCATCTAAGCCACATTAAGGTTCTAAGTAGATACACATTCCATGGAGAGTTTTGGCAAACATGAAAACCGATCTTTTACGCTGAAGCTATTTCTATTCATTCCAGGACGATGTGCAGGGTCTGGCCATGTTAGTTTTGGATTAAGAGACAGATGGATTGGTGCGATTCTTTGGGCAGTTGTGCCGGTGGGAGCAGAATAATCTTTAGGTTACAGGGCAGATACCAGATTATCTCTCTTTGCAGACAAGCGAGCTATCAGAGTGGATCATTGGATGACTTCCAACCTAGTCCCAAGACTCTAAATAGATAATTTTGGGATCAACTTTGAGTAGTTACATCATGTGGTACAGCATTGCTCATCAACCCAAAACCAGCTCTCCATTTTCTATCGATTTCCGAGGGCTAGACATTTAACCACCTCTGGAGTGAAAAGTTTGTGGCTTGTTAACTCTGGGCTGCTGCTCGATATTGTGACATTTAAGAAAGCCATACTCTCAGAGCCAGTCATGCCACCGTTGTACTTTCTTCAAAATCCCCAAGTCAGCATTGGCATTTTGTTTATCACAATCTCTGAGGTCTCTCAAAGCTAGAGGCCATAATGATCTTAACATGAACCTCAGAAACTTAATTAACTCAGAAAAATGAGCACTTGTCCTCTCTAGAAGCGTCCTTGAACAGCAATCCGAAACACCAACATGATTTGAATACAGAGCAGAATTGTCTCCAGGTAAAGCTTAACATACCATATATGGTACTTGTTAATGACTCAAATCCTCTTAGAGAGCAGATCTGGAAGAGCATGCTTTAAATCCTTTCATTTAAATAGGCGAGGGAAAACTTTGATTATCCAAGAAAAGAAATCTCACACAAAATAAGCTGAGAAATTTATTTTCACATAAAAATGATAACGCGCCACAGTTTTTATGTATGAACAGTTCAATAAGAAAAAAGGGGGAGGGCCTCTCACAGGATTTGCCTCCATGGCAAATGATTGTACTTCACAGTTGGAAGTTCTGAGTGTCGTGACCCAGGAATCTAAAAATCTAAGAAACTATCGTCATTGTGAACTGACAAAAAAAGACATACACAGTGTCAATTCTATCTACTGTCCTAAAGTTTTGAGATGCTCAGATCCTCGCCTCAGTTTTGGCATTAAGTGCATGTTCAATACATCCAGTAAGGTGCGCACCACTGAGTTCAGCAAGATAATCAGGATGTTGCTCTGATGAAGTGAAACAGCAAAGCCTGGTGGAAAATCAGAGAATTGCAGATTTGTGAGGAGCATGCAGAGGGCGGAGTCAATCCCTACTAAAGGTAAATTGCAGAGCAGTGGCAGATAAGAGGATAACATACTACCAACACGATGGATCTGTAGGTTACGGCTTCAATGAATACTTCCAAAACAAAGAAAATTCAAGTAAAAAAATGACTGAAGGAATCATGCCATTCATCTTGAATGTGTTGCATTAAGACAGGTATACCCTGGGATAACAGAACACCCAGTATATTAATATATGTGATGTCAAGGACTAATAGAAAGGATACCTTATTTGGGCAACAAACCTGTAATTTTAACATTCATGTGAGGGATTTAAGAAAGGGCTTTATCAAAGCTGTATCTGGCACTAACACACAAAACGTCATTTGTAACACTGAACATTTGAATGTTGTGTAAACATTAGAAAATACAGTATTTTCAAAAAGGGCTTTATTCAGTAAAGGATAAGTAAATTATTTGCTGTCCAAACTACGTTTTAAAAAGGATTTGATATAAGACAATGGAAGCTTTAAAACAGTTTTATACAAGAGGTCAACAGCGCTACTGTACACTAAACTACACACCGACGTGTAGCTGATATTAAGTTAAAACAGTGAAAGCACAATAAAGCTATAGCTGTATTTAACCATCTTTGACACAGCAGTCATTAAGCCAAAAGCCCCTGAAGAGAAGTTCAGTAACACACAGCCCTTGAGTGTTGAAATACAAACAGCTTAAGCCAGAAAAATATAACACTCACATTCCGGTGTTGGAAAAATAGACATTTTGCCCAGAAAGTCGCATGTCAGTGACAACATCTCTGTGCAGTGCGTGTGCATGGGACAGTAGCTGCCTGTGTCTGCGTAATATGGGCACTTGCAATATATTTTTTAAAAAACACACTTGCTTTTCTACTTGTGCGTACATGCAGTATTGTCTTCTTCACATAGAGTTTCACTGGTGTGTGAAGTGCTGGGGTGCATGTCCAACATAGTGAGGGCTCTCTGGTTCGCCTTTCATGAGAGCAGCTCTGGGTGAGAATCTCCTGGCAAGGAGGAGAAGAAGATGATGGAGTTTTCTTCACTTTCCTCACTGGGTGCTGCTGTACTTCAGGATTGTCACAATGTGATGGGGAAAGGAAAAAAATTAGGAGTGTTTAATGTAAAAAAGAAAAAAAGGATGCAAATATTACATAGTTAAAGCTTCTATCAAATTTCTTCCACTCCGTACTGCATCTAAAATGTGGAAGAATCCCCGATATCTCCGCTCTCTTCATCTTGTCTCGCGATTCCCAATCAAAAGACATCGCTGTTGCACCTGTTGGAAAAGTCATCGCGCCGCACCCATATCACATCCCCATCCTCGTTTGTGGCCCCCTCCACAGCACACTGCTTCAGAGGGGTGAGCTTCACACAGCGGGGGACGGAGACGCCGCAGGAGGTGAAGGAGTCCACAGATGATGAGTCATCCCCCTGCTTCATCTGGCCGGCTTTCACACTCTGCATGCTCTCGCTTCTGGTTTCCGCTGGTCCGTTCAGCTTGACCTCTTTGTCTTGTAAGCTCAGTGCTTCCATATCTCCCTCCAGGGTTTCCGGCTCCGCTGACGCAGACCGAACAGACTTGCAGTATTCATCGTCGTCGCTTAAAATGTCCGTCTCCTTTACTTGCCGTCCATCAATACCGTCGCACTGGTCTTCGTAGCAACCCAAGTTAAACTGCTCTTCCACCCAGCGATCGGTGTCCTCGGTTTGAGGTCTAAGCGACTGATGAGGGTGCTGATAAAATGAGTCGGAGGACGCGCCGGGTGGCTTTTGGAGGGGGTGAGCATCATCGCCGTTGTTGTTGCCATGGAAAACGAGATCGGTGTCAATGGTGATGCGGTTTCTCACCAGCGTTCTGCGAGCCAGCGTTCGAGATGGAGCAGACGCTGAACACACACCAAAAGATAAACGAAAATAGGGAAAAATCAAATGTAAATAACCAATATGAGAACACGTGTTGTCTTTAGACATATTTGTGTAACATTTGATCCAACAGCATACTGTTTCTGTAGAGTAAAAGAAACTTAGGATGTTTCACCTGCTCTGTTAAACGCAGGCCTAGAGCCTTTGAGAGCACTTAGGCGTTTACCACCAAATGGGACATACTGCTGGCTGGGTGGGACAGACTCCGTCTTAAGAAGCTGACGCCGTTGTTTCTCCCTCAGGATGGAGTGGACTGCTTTCAGGAAGTCTTTCTTGCTGTCTGGAGAGCTGTACATTATAAGGTGGTGGATTTTCAATTTACTGTCATTTTGTTTTAATGTCCATAATAAATATGTTCAGTGTTTTAACATAAGATACCTGCAGCACATCTGGAAGGTTCTCTCTGGTCTTCCTTCTGATTCTGACCTTGTGTGGACTATTTCACACACTCTGTTGGATTCAGAGTCTGAGAGACAGAGACAAGAGACATGATCAAAAAGTGATCATTTTATTGTGGTTATTTTCTCTTTCTGCATAAACATGCCATTACACTGACAATCAAAGTCGAACTTAAAGTTCCAGAGATGATTCGTGGTTTTACTTAGGCAGGGTTTTGAGGAAGATAAAATACAGTTTTAAAAACTCATATTTGATGTTCTTACAAAAAGTTAATTATCTTTGGAAGGTGGAAGAAACAAGCAAACCTATGTAGGAGACCAAAGTCTAAAATCTAAAAAGATACAAGACATTTAAAAAAAAATAGTATAATCTTGTTAGTTACCATCCTTTTGCATTCAAAGGATCTTTTTTCATGCACACATAGACTAGACTCTTCTCCAATCCAACCAAAGGTAACTAAGTAATAAAGTCTGTTTCAAAAATGATTTCACTTTTACTTAACGTTTATCAATAGACTTACTTGCAATAGCCCGGACTTGGAGAGAGTCAGTAGCAATCATGTGACGGAAACGGAAAGGATCTTTGTCATCACTCACAGATGCCCGATGAGATCCGCCCTTAAAGCAAAATAAAAGTAAAAATAAATTACTAACTGCAATACATTAACATGACAGCAGGGAGCACACGAGTGCAGCCATGCCAATGGGATTTAACCCATCATTTCAGATATTTATTTTTAAATCCACCAAGAGTTTTACATTTGCAAATGTTTTCTGTACGGGATCTTTTGTTGTGCATGAACACTATCCAAACAAACACTTTAGAATAATATTGATGAATTTTCTAAAATATTTGTATAATTAAAATGTGAATAATTTAAAGTTGCATCGAGACGTAATTATTTTCTACTTTCAGAATTAATGCTGTGGATGAAAATACGGCATTAGTACAGAAACTTCACAGATGAGCACACAGATTCTTCAGATCCACTCACATCCTCTTTTTTCTAACACCATAATCTTAAAATATCATTAATGCGTTATAGCAATACATAGAAAAATTGTTATTTTCACCCACAGCATCTACCATTTTAATCTTTTTAGTTTCAATTTTAGACTAACAATAATGGAAGAGTACTTACGATTTTTTTCCTGTGCTTGGCGCAGTCTTTGTATACAAACACAACTGCCGTTTTGAACACTGCATCAGTCAGGAGAAATGGAAAGATAAACCATTAGGGAGGTCATTGGAACATTTCATTTGCAAACTTGCAATAACAACAGCATGATGCAGGAAAAAATAACTATAAACATTAGAACAAAGCTTAAAATGAACCAAAGTCACATCATATGTCCAAGTAACCACTCCTACTCAGTCACTTGGCAAGAGAGTCATTATAGCATGTGGATGCAATATTCATCATTAAAAAGATGTAAAAATAAAATTCATGCATTGCACTCTAGAGTGTCGTGTCTGCAGGTTTCAGGACCATAGTTTTAAAATATTAAAGAACAAAAGCATCCTTTCGAAAAGAAAAAAAAAAATCAGATATTTAGTAGAATCATTCTTAAATTGTTTAACTACTGTGTTTCTAGTCTACTATACATGTGAAGTATTGTTGTGCATAGCTTAATGTAGAGACTGATTCTATGCATTAAGATACAAACAAGGTTTCCATCCAATATTGAAAAATATCAGGTTGGGGATATAATCATAAAGATTACCTTTATTTATTGCTATACAAGGAATGTTTTTATCAAGTCAAAAGTTGGACAGTATCAGTTTCCAGAACTTTAATCCAAAACTACTCTTATCTCACCAAAGGCTGCCAATTCAGGGTCTTTTTTGCTCTTCACCAAAGAGGATGGAGGGTTTATCCAAATCACAGTGGAATGCAACAACAGATCACCCATCGAAAGGTCAGGCACCTGATAAAGAGACACATTCATCAAATGTAGTTATGCAGTTACACAATTCCTTGTACTCAGAATCAAAAAAACAAACAGAAATACCCTTACCTCTTTTTTATCTGCAGTTTGTTCATTGATGAGCTGGTCAAAAACAGCTCCATACTCCTCATGAAGCTTCTGCATCTCATTGATGTGACTTGCAACTTTATTCATGGCCGTCATCGCAACTGGAAGAGACAATCAATAATAAGTTCTGTCAAAATGCATTAACGTTCCAATAGTGAAAAGCATAGATGATCCTAACAACAATTTCACAGTGCAAATGCACAACAAAAAAATGCTATATACCATCCAGGTGATAATGTTCTTCACTGTCAGGGTCTGTGAGAGAGTAGAGTTCCCTCAGCAGCAGAGGGTACTTCAGAACTCTCTGGATGGGTTTGATCAGGTAAGACTCTAGAGTGGATGAATGTTGCTGTCTCGGGTTTCTCTCAGCCAGGAAAGCTTTGAATTCTGGGTCAGTTTTAGCTGGAAAAGAAGAAATAACAGTTGACTGATTAGGGGCAATAGCAGATCCGACCAAATATAAACCTGCACAGTTATGCAACTCAATCTTTTCCATGCCAACCACATGCTTACTTTGTTCCTTCGAACTTTTAGTTCTGACAATACTGATACAGAAACAAAGTGATTATCACTCACTAACCACAGAAGAAGGGATAGACACAGTTTTACCTTTAGCAAGCACCTTGGGGACCTTGGTGTGACTGGCACAGAAAGCACTGTAGATTTTAAAGCGATCAGCATAATAAAGAAATGAACCGCCCAAGGAAAACAGCACCTTCTGTGGAAACGGGTAAGAAAAAAAAAATCTAAGCAAAAATGTCTGCCAAGCTGAAACAACACCATATGAACATCATGGATAAATGCATGTCACATTCTAAAAAGGCAGGACACAGTAAATATTGGGCCAAAAAATAATTATTGGATTCGAGCCGGAATCAGACTGTGGGATGAGTTGAGTTATTCCACACCTTGAACTGCTCAACTTTCTCCAGTCGATCCAGGTCTGGAACCAGTCTGATTCCATCTTCCAGTGTCCTCAGAAACTCCACCTGGAATTCCACCATCTCCCCGAGGTTACCGAACAAAACGTCCAGCTACAACACAGGTTCAAACGCTCTGTCAGTACCAATTTTAAAACAATGTGAGTTGTACTTGAAACTCAGTAATCAGAACTTGATCAGTGTTTTTTTTCTTAATCACATTTCCCAGTGAATGTGGAAGGTACAACATAATGCACACTACCATACTCATCATAATATTAGGTAATGAGCACTACATTTTTCTCTTTAAAACAATGCTTACCATTTCAGTTAAAGTTATTTTTAGGTCCCTGCACAAAGTATTTTTCAGACACACCTGTATTGTCTTTCTGATCACTGGCAAACTGCAGAAGTGTACCCACATCCTTTTTGGAAAACCTTGAAACCCTTGCTTGCTAAATTTTTATTTCAAAGTCACTAAACAGTTGATCCCTGGACTCAAATGACTGGGTTCTTTTGCAACTACATTAACCATTTCCCCCTATTCGCACATAACACCAATTGCCTGGATTCCTCCTCACCCTGCATGTAAGAAATTGATCCATTACTATTTAAAATAAATAAATAACTTTTCTTCCAAGACAGACTTCTAGTGAAAAGTAACAAAATCGTATAATTACATTTACATAAGCCAATATTCATGAAAGTACACCTTACTCTCACACCTTAACCCCTTGGGTAACTTTTACACTGAAAGGAACTGGAGTGGGAGTTTGTTCTCCTGTCATTTGTGTTAAATAATACACACAATTCTATAGTCTTCACAAGCCTAAAGATGCTCGAGTCACAGCTTCCTTTTTTTTTTTTAAGAACTGAAATCAGTATATTAAAAGGAAAGTACCTCATCCTGGGAAAGGAAGCTCTCTTTCTGTAAAGGTGTTAAGTAGCACTCTATCAGGCAGCGCAGGTCCTGAAAAAAAAAGTATGCACAAGGTCAGCCTGTAGTCATACGCAGGTGATGAGAGGGTGCTTAATGAGGGGTGCGTTCAATGAGGCTCTGATGAAGTATTCCAAATAACATATCAGCTCCTACTGACATAAGAAAGTCATGAGGGTTCAATTGTTCTTACGTTATTATGAAGGAAATAACGATTTTATTAAGAGCAAATAAATCTCAAAAGTGCGGGAACTCACTTTGACGTATGTCTTCTCCGTCTCCACGAGTTCACCGATGACCTTGCGCAGTTTGTCTGCGTGAGAGAGTTGTCTCTGGGTGGCAAAGCCTGCCGTGGGCGGTAAAGCTGACACGGGGCTTGGGGAGAGGGACGACGAAGATGACGATGAGGAGGAAATGGGACACTCATGGGGGTTCATGTCATGGAGACTGCGGCAGAAAGCAGTGACCTGTTCTGTGCTCTGTTGAGACATTGAAACATCAAGATATTTGTTGAAGAGTGACAGGTCAGGTTGCAAAAAATACAAGCCAGCCAATTCAAAATTCATTAATAATCATCAGCAATATTCTGTAATCTCACAGGTGAATTACATTCCCTGTATTAGCATCTCTCCAAGAAAAAAAAAAGAGAGGGAAATCAGTTAAATGGATACAGAAGGCAAAAAAGGGCTTCAGCGACAATGAATAGACCCAGTCGTGCAATTGTTCCTTGGAAGTGCTTCTTGTAAGGATCAGGATGCAACATCCTGATGTTTACAGAAGCACGAGTGTCTTTATTTAATGGTCACACCTAAAAACAAACTGTATGTACACATCAATAACAAACGCAGGGGAGTCTTGAAAACCTAACTCCACCTTTCTACATCTGTGGTATGAAAAATACCAAGCATGAGCAGACCTGTAGAATTAACAGCAAATAGAGATACGCACAATAGATTTTTTTTTTTTTACACCTTGCAATTGCTTTAACAAATGCTAGTTAATTTCGTTCCCACTACATAACCAGGAAAGTATTATGCAAGCCAGAGTCTGTATTTGCAGAAAGCACAAAGCAGGCACAATCTAATTTCAGCCACCCTTATTTCAAAAGGATTAATGCTTCCAATTCAGGCCTCCAGTCATTACTCAGTAGTACTTCTGCAAATGCATGCCACATAAATAGCCCTCATTTGTGTTGGGTCAGTGCATGTGTCTTTGTTTTGTTTTTTTCCTAATCGGTGTGACAGTGCGCTGCACCTGCTTGTGTGCAGACTTGTGAGCGATATGGAGACAGCTGAAAAAGTGGCTTGTCTTTGCTGATTCCATGGCTTGTCTCCCATCAGACTGCTGCAGCACTGACAAACAATTTTCCACTGTGGTAATGAAACCAGTTTTGTGACGGACAGGGCATGCACACAAATGCTGATGCATACATTTCCTTTTTGGAGTCAACAAACCCTTCCAGTCTCTTAAAGGAAACCGTTTCCCCACCCACCAAAAGCACCACCGATGTGCCATAGACTAAAAACGTTTGAGTAACTTAGCTGGTCACAATACATTTTAAGCAAAACTTAGGAATATTTCATATTGCAATTAACAGAATGTGTTGAAATAATGTTAAATTATGTTGACAAGCAAGGTTAAAGAGATCGGAAAAAATGCTGGAATTAGGTGAAAAAAAACACTGATCCACAGCGATAATGCCTCAATGCCTCCACACAAACGGCATGACAGACCTGATACGCTTGAAAACATCCTGCCCTTGACACACAGATTTGTCACAGCCATGTAATGGCCAATGGCATAGACGGTTTATGGAGGTGAAGGTTGGCTGCATAATGTCCAAGGATTGGATTTCACTGAATGAGGAGGCATGATAAGAAGTTTTTCATAAATCATTTGAATAGCATGTTCCGCTGCAAACTGACCTTAAGAATCAGGTTAGCACAGATAGCACAGTACCATGACATAATCACTGACCTGTGTAGCATCAAATCGTCAAGCAATCCCTCTCACACACACAAATATAAACACACAGAAGGCTCACCAGCTGGAACGCATCATAGATGGATTCTGCCGAAGGTTTAGAATTCCTGCATTTCCTAAAAGCAGACATCCTCACAGCCCAAGCAGGTTTTCCCCAAATAGCCAGGTGTTCATTCTCTGTCCTGCTTTTCCAGTCCAAGAATCAAACCTCCTGCCTCACTTGTTTAATAGTGAAGGTTGTATTCATCCAAAAACATGTCAGCATGGAAAAAAAAAATTCTAAAAATATGGTCAACTCAAAAACAAAAGTTCAAAGTGAAAAACATGTGAATGCCCGTTATTCATGAAAAACACTGCTGCTGGTAAGATCATTACAACTGCAGCGTCATTACCCAAATTGCACTGAATAGCAGCTCTCTAATGTCACCTTATCCTAAAGCATCTACCCAATCACTTTAAATCCTAACTCTGCATCCACCAATGTCCTGTCCCCCTTTCCGTAGTCTATGCTCCCTCTCTTACTGTTCATCCAGCTGTTCGAGAGCAGCGGCTGTGTAGAATACAACACTAAATAAGATCAAACAAAACACCCTCATGAAGTCAAGATGGGAGGAGAAAGGAGGGAGGAGACAATAGGAAGTAAGGAGGCAGAGAGAAAGTGGAACACACAGCTTAAAGATACTTAGAGATAGTAATGGATTTAAAATACAAATGTTTTTAAAATCGGAAATAGTCCGAAACATTAGATATGTAAGATCACAGAATAATTCAGTCATTTGCAGCTAAATGAGATATTCTACTATGAACCAAATATCCACATTTTTGTAGTCTAAACTGCTTGTAGTAAATTCAGCATCCAGATCTGACAGAACTACAGAAGTACCACTCATAATACTAAAACGCCAGCACACAATTTCTGAGAAACAAAACTTAAAAATACAGGTGGGAGCAAAACAGTTGCCTTCAATCCCACCAAATTAAAGCCCTCAGAGCGTAGAGCAGAAAAGAATGTTTCAGCTGTTGGATATAAAAAAAAAAATTTGCCATATAATTTGAGTATCTGATGTAGGGGATTAATAATTATATTCTGATACGAGTACATCAGAATTGGTTGCTGCTTCATGCCTCATACAAACAAAACCAATTTAAAAATCACCTGGATGCAAAGAACAAGCAGTTTATGCACACAAATGGGCCACCAATTCACATGCAAATAAGCAGTAAGAATCAAGAACAAAGAAAGTTACTGGATCAGTACCTTTACTGTAGTGAGTTCAATCATTGCATTCCCTAATCCAAGATAACCCGTTACTAAATGTTCTACATCCCTGACGCGCCCTTCAGCCCAGAGAGGGAAAGAAGTACAGCATAAGGGAGGAGCATGGAGGCAAGCAAAAACCTGCTCACATGCCTGTTAACTAAAACCTCTGGCATGCGGTCCCAGAGTAAACACATTACACTTACATGGAATACAAAAAGACATTTCCCCCAGCCACACATGTAAACTCATGATCTGGATTTTGACATGCAGAAATGAAATGGTGTACATTTAATAACATTGCAAATTATAGCGGGTCTTTGGCCCTTCTCGGACATTCATTTTCTCAGAACTAACAAGCACATACTTGTCACTGTCAGTCAGGCGAAATGAGGGGGAGGCAAAGGAGAACTAGTAATACGTTTGGTGTCATCTGCAATCAGGAAAACATGTAAACCTATGAATCTCTACAATCATGGTATGCAGAATGATTAATCATTCAATGTGAATAGAAAGACTAAGTGTTCTATTATTCCTAAACTGAATTATGAATATTTAAACAGACATCTAATTTAAGTTTTTGTAGTGACATGAAAATAAAGACCTCTGATTTTAAAACCATAGCACCCACACAGTATAAATGATGGAATTTACCTCACAGACTGGGGAAGAAAATATTAAAATGTGCCCAAAATTATCTGCTTGCACTGAGTCTCAACCGTCATCTTTAGGTTCCTTGCAGGCTTTATTAAAATGCACAAGGCGCCCTCTAACGGAAAATGGAAGTATAGCAACGGCTTGGACAAAGCTTGAGACTCAGTGGACTGCAGAGGTGAGGAAATATTCCTCTGAAAAAAGACCCCAGAGATGTACTTCCAGTATGCATATTGACAACGACATTATAAGATGTTTTGGGGAGGGGAAGAACAGCAAATTTACCACCAGGGGACAAAACCCATAATGATCCCCTCAAACAGTGAATAATATATTTTCCCATTTCATATGCCCCCAAGCCTGACTTTTTGGCATGTGTAAACTATAACTAGCACATGTCAGTACAGCTGGCTACACACTGCAAAACACCAAATTTCAGTCCCATCTCCATCATTGCCATCATCCCAAGCAATCACCGTTTTATTCTCTGGTTGCTTTTTCGTACAGCGGGGATAGTGTGTGTGCTTTGTCTAAAACAATGAACATTTCCATTTCCTCTGGCTAACCAGACAATCATTTATGTCTTCTAAATCATGCGAAACATGGTTTGAGAGTAAAGTAATTAGAGTGTAGAGATAATTAAAATTGTCCCACTTTGCCTCTTCTTCCTCAGTTGTCTGCCACTGCGTGACCGCAGGCACTGGGTTAAATGAGGTGAGACGCAATCTTCCCCGCTTCAGAGATTTCCCAAAAAGGTGGAAACAAAGACTGATAAACATGAAGGGTCGAAATAGAGCTATACAAATAACGGGGAGATATGACATCGTTTCGGCAGGTCCTGTGGAATATGAGCTGGAAATTTGGACAGTCTCTGACAAAAAGTGTCCAAGTGTTCAGGGTAAGGTCAGGGCTCACAGCCGTCTGGAGCACTAAAGAGAGCAAGCTGTTTGAGAGCCAACAGCAGCCTTGTGTTGTGTATGATAATGAACAGCAGGGGGCAAGAGGAGAGGGGGTGGAAAGAACCTTAGATCAGAAGAAAACTAGACGGACAGCAGGAAGGAAAGGGCATTCAAAACAAATAAGAGCAGATAAGGAGAGTGGCTGATTAGAAGGGACAAACAGAAAAAAAAAGGCAAAAAAAATCGCCTCAGACAGAGAATTGTCATATTTTTCTTAATTTGAGGAGCAGGGGTGAAAGTATATCAAATCAAGAAATAGAAGCAGATGAAAACAACAAAAGGTTGGCTAAGAAAAAAAAGAGAAAAGGCAGCAGATGGAAATTAGGACACAAACCAGACAGCACATGTGAGAGTAGAGCAGGAGGTGAGAGACTGAGAGGTGAGATGAAGATCACAGACTGTCAATGCTTTCTAATTTTGTTAACCAATTCTGGTGTAATTGTTAACATGGTCTTTACTTTCTACATTCCGGATTTTTAAATGTTGGCTCCATGTAGACACTGAACAATAAAGACACTAAATACTGAGATGTCTGCACAAAAAGCATCTAAAATAATTGGAAAACACTTTCCATCTCTTTACCTTCTGTGGTTTTCAATGGGTGAAATGCAGTTTGGTTCAGCTGAGATCAGAGTGACACAAATGCTTACGAATGACTCGTTTATTTTTTATGTGGACATGAAACATTAGAACTTTGACAGCACTGTGTAAAAGCACCGGCATCCTTTCATATAAGGGATATAGTGACACTGACCTTAAAATAGAAAAGTTATTTAAATCTTAAACAGAAGCTGTACTCAGATTGAAGACCCCCTCCTTTTCTTCTTAAAGTTTTATGACTCAATGTTTTCTTTAAATCAGAGGCACAGAGGACGACACAAGGCAAACTCCTTTCCCCATTGTCTGATGTTTCATGGTTTAGCTTCAATCAAAAATGGCACAATCGAGTCACAAAGCCACGACTGTCCAGCAGAACAGAGCCTAGAATGGAGACAGCTCTGACCTCCAGCATCATTTTTCCCTCCAGACTGAAGCTCAGTGACACACATCTGAGAAAGAACAATGCATTCTTGGCTGTTGCCTTCCTCATCTGCTGTTCAAGACTACATTTAAATGAAGATTTAAAAAAAAATGTTCACAGTGGTTTCTGGCTATCAGACAGTGCCTTGTAATGGAAGTGACAACTGTATCCAAGGGAGACTGGCTGGCACACAGCCTCTCCCAGCAATCACTTCGTTGACCCTGATCAGAGCGGACACAATCTTAATTAGAAAGTGATGCCATTCACTCACTCTTCCACTCACCTGTCTGTATCCATTTCTGTACTCTAGAGTGCACACACACACATCTAATTCATTGTGGACACATCTGTTCATATTCCAAGTCTGACACTGCACAGAAATGCACGTAATGTCTCAATAAGGCACAGAAGTCATACGCCGCAGTGTTGAAAGAGAGCAAAATCCAACAACCAGTATTTTGTTGGCTTTTTGATACATGACATTTAGTTTTCAACGATAATCCCACTCTCAGAGAGAAAAATGGCTCGGCAACAATTCAAAGAAAATGCCAAAGCCGCTGATCTTTGACAGCAAAAGCACATCTGACAAGGTGTGTGAGAAAGTGTGGATTGTCAGTTCATTGGATCGGTTGCATGTATGAATCTTGGAGTACAACATCTATTAAAGTTGTGCTTTTGTATGTCATAGCCTACCTTTAGCCCAGCACCTACAAAGCATCTGTCTTCCGGATGACTTCCTGGGCTCTGCAGGGTCAGACCACATCCTGCCTCTAAGGTGTCCTCCAGGCTCTCAACGGTCAAACCCGACACTTCATCCAGGATGTCCTCTGCAGAAAAAGACAAAACATAAAGTTGAAAATAGTACACAAGCTTCTCTCCACTTTGAAAAATATTTAAATAAAAAAAACTACACCCCATTTATTTGTTTTCCCTTGCTCCGTTTGAACGAAGTCCTTTGACATAGTTATACTTTTTGGGGAAATAGAAACCGCTTAATTTACTTGCCTCATAACCATTCCATACACCTAAATTATGTTATGATGTGTCGGTAAATATCTTTCGAATAAAAAGTTAATACTCATCTCAGGCATATTTGGTAGAATTTACAATTTAAAGGCTTCTTTGTGCTGAGGAACTCATACACCCTAGCCTCCTCTTTAGCATGACATCATCAGTGACCTCCATCTGGCTGCTGAAAGTGTTTTACTTTCCATCTGACCCTGTGCATATGGCACATCCTCTGTGATGACAGTTCCACACCGCTGAAGGAGTCACATTAATATTAATATTGCTCTAAGTCTCTGTATAAACAATGCCAGCTTGTCAGCTTGGGCATTACAAGTCCTTGTTTCTGAGGAATACAAATGGTGCCCTTGCAGAGATAAAAAGAGCAGGTCAGAGGAAGGCTGGCGGCTGCCTGCAGGTTAGTTATGAGACTGCACTCATGCATAATTAGTAAAGAGCCCATTTCCATCCCTGCAGAGTGTGATGCGTCTTGTTTTTTCTATGAATAAATATTTGATGTTTTGACAGTGGATGTTTGAACTGCAGAAGCCTGAATAGTGTCAATTAAATAAGAAAAAGATCTCTCAATAACAATACGTTCTTCAGAATTTTCATTTTCACAATTGTAAATGTTCACCTGACAACAACATAGAGTTATAAACCCCTAGACAATAATGTACAGTATGTTGAAGTCATCTTATTAAAATTACCACAAAAAAAACTCAAAAATATCTAAATAGTTCAAGTCTTACCTTGGCTCTGGGAGAAGATGTCAGTTGCTAGGTCTTGCTCCCCTTCAGAACGCCGGGGTGGATGGGCGCACAGCACCTGAGGATCCAGCTGGGGCAGGGTGCTGATGCTCAGAGTGAGCATATGGTTCACAAACGCAGCCTTCATATCATCCAGTTGGAGGGCAGATGCAGGTTTACCATTAAGGAACAGAATCTCACTCCCTGCTTTCAGACCTAACAATGCATTTAAAGACATAAAAGGGGGGAGGGGGGGTTAAACATTAAACATATAAAAGGAAAGCAGGAACCTTTTTGGAAGGGGTTTAGTTTGACATTATCAAATTGACAGAAAATATTGAAAATACACGAGGTCCATGAACATACAACAGAACATTATCCAAAGTGGTCTTCCTTGTGTTGTAATGTATCCAAAGTTCAACAGAAATAAATCTTAGCGTCATACTTCCCATATCAGCTTCTAATGTTTCCCAATCCACTAAAAACACATTCCATGCTTGCTTGCGGCAAATAATGATCTAACGAGACCAGACGGAGGGTGAGAGGAGTGTGCAATGCCTGTCTGTTCGTGTCGTGTCAACGTATACATTTTTCATGTGGAAAGTATATGAGAAATATAACCCACTGAGCTAACTGAAACGCAGCTTTAGTTCGAGTCTCTCTCGCTCTTGTCCTTCCTCTCAACCACCTGCGCCAAGCTCTGCTAATTGAGAATTATCACTCAATCAGCCAACTTCATCAATTAACCTGATTGGTTGTGACAACAGCTGAAGGGAGCTGGCAGCCCTCTCACCTGCTGGCAGCCCAGAATGAAGTCGCATGAAAGGTTTTTAACACAACCTAATTGATCATTATCAGTTGTATCAACTTCTGTTGCATTTAAAATAGTCTAGAGCAAGACAAACAGTAGACATTCTGTGGAATGCTGCCATAAATCAGGACATAAAAGCCAGCACACACAATTGTATTTATAGATAGACACCCAAGGCACACATTTAGCCATAAGTTATGACCTAGTTGTGTAGGATGTGAAATGTCAGCTGTAGCAGGGTCTTTATAGCAATAACCCCTCTGGCCATTTTCTATTGTGTGTGTGAGAGAGAAAGAGGGAGAGAGAGAGCATGAGTGTGCTCGGGTTATGTGTGCTCCATTTATGTGTGTATGTCTGCAGTGGGTGGTGGTACAGAAATTATGAGAGAGAGCTCCTTTGGGGCTCCTTGTCCAGTACACTACTCTGCGTGATCTCTTTCATTCACCATTCATTATCCTCGCTTTTGAAAGAACAACTTGTGCACACACACACACACACACACACACACACACAATGTGCTTGTGAATCTAACACAATGCCTGACACAGTTTAGTGATGTGAATTCTGTGATACAGCAAAAGACTCCAAATATTACAGTAAGATGAACTGTGTTAGCTGGATGTGAAAAGACCTTTCTATCTGTACAGAGCTAGATAGTCGGTAAAGCTGTGTCCTCTGGCTGCTGGCAGCCCGCTAAGATAGCAGCTTTTAGATTGCTAATACACTGAAGGCCACAATCTCACACTTGAGTAACCTTGGTTCGACCCTGGGGCACCGTAGTGGTGCATGTTATTTTCTATACATTACAGCTCCAGCTGCAGGGCGCCTACATGTTTCTCAAACCCATTAGGTTTCCCTGGCTTGGTTAAAAGACAGGGGCTAGTGAGTGGGGGATGATCTTGAGCCCAAGTAACTCGATGCAGACAAAGAAAGAGAGGAGGAGAGGAGCAAAGTTGCAAATCTGCAGCTTTTGAGCAGCCCTTTCTGGCTTTTTACCTTTAACCAGATCATTAAATCAGAAATGATATGTTAAACAATTACAGAATCTGGATCTTTATATATATTACTGCTGTCCATTTTTATTTTTTTCTGCTTTCTTTTTCTATTCTTCACCATTTCTACAGTGAAGATTATCTTTTTAAACCTTTACATAAAATGACTGAATGACAAAGATTGAAACACTGCGAAACAGTCAGGAGCACACTCCCCCCTTCCTCTCCAAGGTACCTTACTACCTATGAAACCAAATATTTCAAACCAGCATTAGCTCAGCAGGTAAAGTAATGTGATAAATACAAAGATGCACTCACAAGAGGTCATGTGATGTTTGTCAGGAATTTAAATGTCCTTGTTAACATAACTGATACATAACCTGAAACCTACAGCAAATACATTAAGTCCTTTTGTCAGATTTTTGCTGTGTCCCTATTGTTCCTGTTTGGTAACATCAAATTATAAAAGTCCCTGTTTGTTTGTTCATTAAATAAAATCATTTTGAAACATCTACCTTTGGCTGAAGCCAGTCCTCCTGGCTTAACATCGGTAATATGGAGCTGCTGCACTCCGTCCTCATCCACAACTGCCACAGAAAAGCCTATAGACATGGATGATTAGGTCTCATTAGATTCACTCATCATATCGGTCTTCTTTGAAATATATATCTATTTGAAAGTGTGCACTGATGCAGCATGAAGACAAAGCGATTAGATCCATTTAAGACCACATGTGATCACCCTGGGTCATCCTCATTTATTCATTACCAAAGCATGACTCAAGAGTTGATTAGTGAAATCAATTTCATACAGAATTTTAAAGTGTGTTAGGAAGTGAAGAATACAGTCAAAGACAAGCATACCATATCCAACGGTGCTGGACTCTGCTTTGTCAAACCGGATCACTTTGGTGACTTTGGGACAAATCTCAACCTCTTTGTAGAGCTATAAACACAAACAGAAAACGTCATTATAATTGGCAAAAAAGAAGGGATACAATTTTATTGCACAGGGTCAAAGCTATGCAATTACTCTTAAGAAACAATGAACAGGCCCATGCACTGTTCTGGCTCCTTACAGGAGCAACCGGATAGTAGGGTTGTGGGGTCAAAATCCATGTCAAGTTGTTAGAGTGCGAGAGTGTTCAGGTGAGGCTTTAACCTCTCAGAAGGCAAGAGCAGAGACACAGCTGTGTGTATGTAGAAACAGACAGGACAGCTGTCTGCACAGTGACGGCCTTTACTGAGCAGAAATAATAATGAAATATCACACTCTGAGGATGAAAGAGGCAGAAATGAGTCACTGATCAAAGCAGGAAGATAAAAGAGCCCTTGAGGAAAAGTGTGGGTTATATGGTTTCAGTCCTTTGAGAAAAAAGTTCAGAATCACCCACAGAGCAACATCGCAAAGAGAATTCATTTCGGAGTTTACGGTGGTTGAATAATCTGGAAGTAAGGTTTTTTTCAAGTGAATGCGATTGTTTTTGTGAATAATAATAAAAATCTAAACAAAGACGCACTCAAGTGCAAATAGTTCTTTCACGGTGCACACACTCAGCATATTTTTCATTAAATATAGCATATGCAATGATGGCTCTTTTGCATCCTGGAAACTTTGTCTGCATTGCAAATCAGATCAGAATCCAAATGATAGAACATGCATAAATTAGCGTACATATCTGCTGATAAAGCACGAATGAGCACTCATAGAGTAATGAGTCTCTGCTCAAAATGCAATGAAACATGATAAAAAGAAAGAAAGAAACTCTGAATTACCTTAATAGTAAAATATATATATAGATATATGTTGAAAAAAGAAACTACTCCAAGCATTGGATTGTGTTTCAGGCTCTAAATACTTTACATGATGCTGTGGTTTCCATACCAGATCAGAGATGTCCTCCTCAAATTTGGGAACATAAAAAAGCATTTGGTGGTCCACCCACACCTTTACTCGCAGATAGTGTCCAGAGGGCTCAATCTTATGGGTCTGGGGACAAAACGAAATTAAACACACAAGCATGATGACACACCATTACCACAGTGATGGGTTATGCACATAAAAGTTCATTCTGTTTGGTTATTAGACCCCTTATTGTAAGATATCCTCCAAGAATAGGGGTTTTTGATAAATGCTTTCATATAACATATTTTGAATTTTTCCACCACTACCTTGCAGATGGTGCTCAGGACTTCCAGCGCCGTCACTCCAGGCTGTATGATGGCCAGCACAGGCTGATCGTTCGGCAGACACACCCAGGAGGGTTTTAGGAACTCAGGAACCCAAATATCACTCTCTGCATTTGGCTGAGGAAGACTTTTTACCGAGTCTTCAGTTTTTTTCTGAAAAAGAAACAAAGACACATATATACTGAAACTTTGATTTGCTATGGTTTCAAATGAGATCCGGAAAGACTGCAACATTTTGTTTCTACTATTAAAACTGCTTAAAGTAACCTTAAAGCCAGCAGTCTGACCTCCACTTGCTCACCCCTTCTGTTTCACCTCACACTTTCAGCAACGTATGTCACATCAAGTGACAGCACCCACATTTTTCTTTCATTCCTCTATCACACCAACCCTCCCATTAATCACTGCCTCTCCTTCTGGTGCCCTTTCCCCTATCTGTACATCACCCCATCAGCTCCCCCCTCCCCATCCTTCACTTGTGCCTTGCAATCTGCCGACAGTTAACAATCAGCGCCCAGAATTAACTTAGACCTATCTGTGTGCGTGTGCCAGCGTATGTGTGTGTATATGTACTGTATATGTGTGTGCTTGTAAAAAAGTCTGAGACAGGAGGAAATTCAAAGGTTGAAATAGATTCATCAGCATGCTTTATATTTACTTGCACATGCACAAACAAAATACAGACACAAAAAGAGAAGACATTTTCTCAGACAGACTACAGACTGGGGGGCCTGAAACCAGTACCTCCCCCTACTCCCTGAACTCCCAGCCCTGCTCGGCACCATCTGGCTTCCCTCCTGGTCTATCTAGGATTCCTCTGCTGGGGGGATGAAGAGGTTCCAGCAGGCATATTAAACTCTCATGTTCTCTCATTCCCTCTAACACTAACAATTGGAATCCCCAGAATAAAAACAGAGTCATGGCTGGGATGAGTCCATCATATGTAATCATTTGGAACAAATCCTGCTGGAAGTTTTCTCTAGATTTGTCTAAAGTATTACATTTCTAGTTCTATTTTGATTCAACCAAAGGCATATTACTTATTTTGCATTTCTTTATGGTCATCCCATACACTGCCAGCTGAGGTTGGGCGTGGGTGGAAGGAAACTGAGCTCTCAACCTGCCACAGGGGGCTTGCACAGCTACGGCGGGTTATTGCAGTTTCCTTCTATGTGCAGGGTTCAGATAGAGGCCTGATTTTCCTCTCACACATCCCTGCTTCCTTTCACCAATTCTCATAACCTACATCCCTGCTCTTTCACTAATCATAAGTAACTGGACATTTTTCTTTGTAGTTGATGTAAAATGACCACTTAGCCATCTGTAATGATACACAACAACCACATCTAAGTTAACTAAATCTTATCTGATGTCTTTCTTTTCTTAGATAATATCAACTAAGCAAGCAAAAGGCAAATTTGGTCAGTAACGCAGACCCAGAAGGGCACAGATGGTGCGAAACTCTCAGGCCCTTTGGTACCTAGTGTCTGCATAATCTCTGCAAACATCAGAGGGCTAATGATCTGCAAATATCAGATCAACTTTGTCTCAGTGGGGCTGGCAGACAGGACAATCCCTCCAGCTCACAGCCCATGTGATGCTGATAGAGTTGGAATTGCCTGGAGCAAATAACAAAAGAAATGGAAATCTGTCAGCAATGATGTGGGGGTGCACTTTGATCAAATAAAAAAAAAGACTGAGAAAAACAATAAAAATTAAGGTGCTTTTTTTCTATGTCTCATTTAGTTGTGAGAAAACAAAGGCACAAAGTTTATTTGGTGAGTGAAAAAGGACAAATAACAACTAAAAATGTAGGAGACTATATGCATCATAAACTTTTAAATAATTTGATCATGTAGCAAGAAAGATTGTATAAATATAAATGTTTCTTCACTCTGTAAATGTTCTCAGTTACCCCACATGAGGAGGTCAGGTGGATGTCTGGCATTAATAAACAAAGAGCTTTAGAATGACCTTAAAAAATGCTCTCTGTTCCAGAAGGTTGAATGAACTTGTGACTCCCCCATATTAGTCACCTAATGAAGAACTAGAGCACCAAAAGCATAAATGAAAAGAGATGGAAAATACAGCAATGCTCCTGGCTTCAGCGTCCTACAAAGCTCCCATCCTATTATACCAGTACAAAGGTACATCAGATGCTCCAGCGATCTTTTTCATGGTTTACAAAAATGGCAAACAATGACAAGTAATCAGCCCAAAGCTACAAGAGCTCTGGTTCTCTGAAGTGAATGCCAAACAATGAAACTAAAGGGGAACTTTGTGCTTAGCCTCAGGAAGATTATTAATGTATAGATATAAAAATTCCCTTCATCTATTGTAGCCTTTTGCTCTTTATTCTGGGTGCAGTCTGGGAAATAAAAATGAACAAAACAGAGATAAGTTTGACCTAAGATGACTCCAAGTAGTCAGAATGTGCTTTAATATTATGCCCTTATTGAATAACTATCTATTTATGTCTATATAGATAGACGTCGACATTCAGTATTTGTATATGTTTATGCATATATGGATACACATAACTTACTTTTTCGTGAATGAATAACTTAATGTCTGAATAGTTCATGTGTAGATCTTTACACGTGTGTAGTGGCAATGTGCATCTTACATAAGGTAAACCTTAAACCCATTCACCAACTTCAATAAGTTGTTCCACTATAGATGCCAGTTTAGAGAAGATTTTTATTGTGGTCATAAATGTGGCTCAGGTCTTACTGATTTTTCACTGACGGAGTCTTCAAACATGCTCTCCAAGGGTTTTCTTACAGGTTCCATTCCATCGACAAAGACCTGCAACCACAATGAGAACCAATCAGTTGCATCAACAGTTATCAAACAGTAACTACGCTGGGTGCAGATCTGAGTGCCTCTGGAGCCCTTTCACACTAAACGCTAATATTGATTTTACTATAGCTTTTATAGATGCTTGTCAAATATATTTAGTAGCTGCGTTGAAACGACCACAAAATCCAGTTTCAGCTATTTTGAGCAAGGTGGTGCAGCAGTGGGAACCAAATCAAACCTGGTCAACAGATAGATGTCCTTTGGTCTTCCTCTTGGATACGGTGTCCAGACCCCAGAGCGAAGAGAAACGGCTTCGGCGTTTACTAAAGGTACGAGACATGGGCTGATTCCGCCTCCTGGCACTGCTTTCGGTACGGGCAGATACCTGAAACAGCAATGGCAGAATGGATGGGTGAAAAATCATTTTAACCGTAAATATCCTCAAATCTGCTATTTTAAGACAATTTTAGAGAATGTTTAGAGAATTTAATCAAAATGTTCCAGCAGTCAGTACTTAAGCTTGTTTTATTCATTTCAAACTTAAATGTTATGGTTATAAATGTGCTAATTATAATGACGTACATCATACATTTGACTAATGAAATAATCTAATTGAGAAAAAAAATTTTGAGGAGTAGAGCAGGGAAAATGTGCAAGATAAAAGGATAAAGAAATTAAAAATAAAGCAGATAAAGAAAAGGCGAGACAGACTGAATGAAATAAACAGACAGAGGAAGAGAGGGTGTAGGCAGTGAGAGGAAAGGCAGGAGCAAAGGGCAAAGAGTGTTGAGCTTTTGTGGGAAAGTGCCTCAGGGATAGCAGCTTACTAAGAGAGTTTGTATTGATCCAGCAATCACAAAAAAACAACATTGTCAATATTCTGATGCATTTGTGTTCATATGTGTGAGTTAATATATGCTTAGCATACCAAGTAGCTTGCTGGTATGAAACTGGACAAAAGAGATCCAGAAAAAAGCATATTTTAATGAACCATTCTTTTCCTGGGTTATATTAAGTGGGATGCAGCCACAGGATTCACAACATCAGATCTTCCATTACTCTAATATTCATACCTGACACTCACAAGCCCATTGTTGGCACTTTGGGACAAGGGTGGGTGGATAGACATGTGACTAAGCTAACTACCCATTGCAGCTGTCAGTTTTGTTTGGATGCCCATGATCACGTTGCAGGTTCAAGCCTCAGGTTCAAATTCCTTGAACCACTCTTGATATGTACTAAGCACTGCATACTAAGAGCATTCCAAAAGAAAAAAAAAATCCATCTCCATCCTTGACAGATGCCACTGTGATGAGATGATGAGATTAAAGAACCTTCAGTGGTTTTAACGTTATGGCTGACTGAACATTCTAATGTTTAAAACATTCCTTGCATGATGGCATTTCATATAGTACATTCTTGAAGCGCTTCAGCTAAAAAACAACACAGTTTACAGCACACAGCTCATGATTTGGCTTTAAGCCACAAAGTAAAGTTGTCATCATGTGTGAGGGAACAAATTGAAAGAATGCTTTTCATTTACATATGAGGCAGGTTTCTGTGATAGCTGAGCTGTGAGGACAGTGTTTCTAAGTCTATACATCTTAGTGCATTAATGGATGACAGCCAAGTTTAATTTATTCCATTTTAAAATTTCTCTTGAAGCTAATTAAGTTTGTTTTACACTCATTGCTGATACTTTCACACATCTATGAAATAAAAAAGCTTTATCTCCATTTTTGCATTGTTTAACCTCGGGTCAGATGCAATGTTTTACTTTAAATGTTCATCAGGAAAGCAGAGATTCTGAAGGAAGCATTTGTGACAAGATGTTCACAGCCATATAAACCCACCCACTCACCAAGCTGGGGTGCTATTAAGGGTCAGCAGTTTTGCACCTCTTATGCAATGTCTGTTTGAATGTGTAGAGACATGTGCTTAAGTTTTGAAGTTGAAAACAAAACAAGAATATAGCCAGTTGGGGAATAAATTACTGTTAAGACTTTATGAAAAATCTGCGCATATGAACGTGAGTAAGCATTTCTGACCGTACCAGTGCATGGAAGGAAGATACAGAGAAGATGCCCAGGCGACCCATGACCAGTTTGGTGGGGCGCGAGGCGAAACCCAGGAGGCGTTTGGGGTTGGGAGGCTCGCCGCCCTGCAGACTGGCAAGGTAGCAGCGACAACGGAAGAGTTCTATGTGAAACCGCTCCAGGTTCTGCTCCCACAAGAAGATCTATCAGTGAGAAAGAAAATCAAGAAAAGAATGAGGGGGATGTGGTTATGATTATGCAAGCAATGCAAACTTTGCTGATAACAAAGTTTGCTCAAATAAATACCTACGGATTTAGCTACCAAAAAAGACCCAATGGAGATTAAGAAAAAGATATTAACCATGCATAAAGTTTTGTTACATGGTTGGGGGAGTGAGATGTGGGAGGAAAGAAGCTCCTGTGGAGAGGTATTACTCACTCTGACAACCCCCACCGGTTGTCGACCTGCTGTGCAATGTGAAATGCATCACAGGGAGGGCCGTGGGAGGTGGAACACAGAGAAATGCCCACACACACATACACACACAGGGCCTAAAAGAGTTGTCAATATTAATGTTGAACAAAGGGCAACCGACGTGCTTTCCCAGAAATTACATTTGTTCAACGAGATTGATCTTAACATCTGGGTGCTTTTGTTTCGTAACATTTCATTTTTTGACAGTCAGTCGACTGTCCGACCCATATGAAGTTGAAGAGACTTGCGAAGGTTTTGTCTTTTTTTTTAAGTTAGAAGATTTTCAAGAACACTGCAATGCAGTGCAGCTAGGTCATAGTGAATTAAGACTAAAGCTTTGTTCCATAGAAAGTGAACAAAACTGATCCAGCTTTCACATTCTAGCTGGGACAGCTTTGAAAACAGAGGGATTAGTGGTTTACCAGCCCGCAAATGCTGGCTTTGAATGTGTTTCAACATGTGTTAAAGATACTTGTATAATGCTATGCTTGCATCTATTCATAAATGAGTGCCATTTGGGATATTTGAAAACACCTGTGGCAGGATGTGCTTGTAAAGAACATTTTGTCCCAATGACGCCACCATGTCAAGATGATTTAGTGCTAACATTTCAGTGAAGGAGAGAATGAATGCACTTAAAATGCACTAGGACGTGTATCCATAAAGTCCCCTTGGCGTTTTCTCACTTTTAAATAGGGTTCAAACTTGAGATCACAAGCCTGATTCAAATGAAAATCTCATAGAAAGTAAGTTTTATCAATCCTGTGCCTCAGCTTTCTTGACCGCATGATTTTTATCCCTACATGCCATTTCTTCAGTGATGGATTTAATCTATTTGTTCATGTTGTTTAGATTTTGTCAAAGTTTTACTCTTCTCACTTGTTCAAGTATGGTCTTTCTCTTCTTGGCGTCATTGACAGTGGACAACTGCATATCGCCCATCTTCTTCATTTTCTCATCCATGTCGATCTTCTGCTCTAACTTCCGAATCTCGGTTCGAAGGAATCGCACCGTGTCCTCCCTGTGGTGTTGTCGAGCAAGAGTAGCAGCACATGCAGAGTGGATAGCCGTGATCCAGTTTTCCAGTTCAGTTTGGCCGGATGTCTGACAAAAGAGGAAAAAATACAAAAATACAAAATTATATAGCCAGTGAAAGAAAGGATGTGGAATTTTGAAAAATTAACTGATAGCCCAATGCTGGCTTAGCAGATAATGTTGTCGCATCATTATCTGAGAATTAATCAATTATCCTCCTATACACAGACAGAATGTCCATGTGGAAAGCCATTATTAATATAAATAGGGGTGTTTTCATTCATACAATGGCCACCTTGGAGGATCACTGTCACAGCGTGACAGCATGGCATTTAGATATGTCAGACATTAAATAAACACATGGACATAGGTCTGTCGTATTTCTACATTTAGCTAAAGGTCATATGTTGTTGCACTACACACACTAAAGGTATATTATCTTTCCTCTTAAATCAGTGTGGGCGCGTCCTCTCTGGTGTGTGATGCTATCACGTTGTTTTAAAAAACAATCGAATCATCTCCACTATCTTTTGGACATTATTTCAAACCTTTTCTTAATTTACCAGCACCGTTAGGACTTAAAGGGAATATAAGGACTGCTTCACATGGATTTCTTTTCTCACCTGAAAGAGGAAAGCATCTCCCACTGAGTTGCTGAGGCAGAAGACAAAGTCTTTCTTGGGATGTTCAGGCACAGCCTGGACAATGCTGTTCTCCACCCACAGTGCGTGTTTAGGTACACTGTTATGGTCAATGCCCGAGCGACCGTCAGATTCATACAAGTAAAGGGTACACCCTTGAAGAACACAACAAAAACACGACTCAAATAAATATAACAGCAGTCGGTAAAGAAATAAACTAAGCCAGTAATCCTTTGGGGCAACAATGATATTATTTACTATGATATTTTTTTTCATTTCAATAATCTGAATATGGATGAGCATTACTGGTTACTGGTGCCAACCTATAACCCGAGTTGTGGAAGGGGGAACACAAATAGTGGGTGCAGGCAAGACAGCAGCTCTATGCTGTATCTTATGCATTTCAAGAGAACCTGATTAGATTAGACACAGATGCTGCCATGAAATTAAACTGTGATGAGATTGAGCTGAAGCAGTGTGCAGCCACAGAAATTAGTGTAGGAGAGGTCAGTGGGAATGACATCCAAAAGCAGGGACTTGTTTAGACTGATGTGATTACAGGCTAACAGGAAAGACAGTGTGGGACGTTAAACAAGTTTGGGTCAGGTTACAGAGATTTTCTCAATGTGACATTATAGCTGCAATATTTTATTCATAACAAGCTGTTTTCTAGGGCAGGATCTAACAAAGCATGATGAAGCCGACAATTCATTTTTTCAGCAGCTCTTCTGTTTGTGTATGGTTTACCATTACAAACATGAACCTCCTCCCTTAATTATTGTTTGTGGTTTCCTTATCTTAATATTCATAGACAGAGAGATTTCAACTGGCTGGGAATTTAATTCACATAGCTGAAGCTATCTCACATTTATTCGCACACCTCTGGTGTCAAGTGATAATTTGCAGTCACAGAAGAAAAGGCCCTTTAAATAATACTTCTTAAAAATGTTTCATTTCCACATGATAAGGGGTCTGCAGCCAGAAGATCATATTCATTAAACTAAAAAACACAAATCTAGTATGAGTCTGTGAGGCACCTTTCAGGGACACCCAGTAATGTTTCCACTTGCGCCTCGTTGCAGGTTCCACCTTCTTGTTCTTCTTATGAACCAGGAAGTTCTTCACAGCCAGGGCCCCAGCTTTCCTGACTGTGCCCTGTGCACATCCAGTCGCACTATCAGATGGATACAAGCTGCTGAGCGTGCCGCTGCTCTGCTCATCGCTCGCAGCTGAGCCTGCCTCCTCTGTGCCGTCTCGGCCCCGATTCGTCTGGCACATCATCAAGAGATGCACAAATCAGACAAAATGTACTTTCATCAATAACATTGCATTGAAAAAGCAACTGACCCACACTTGGTTTTCCAGTTCCTTCCGGAAATTTTCATACACTCCTCCCCTGACTCCGTCGCCCCCTCGTCCCTCTCCTCCACCTGTGCTGCTGCTACCGCTGTCGCTCCCGTTAAACACACTGCTCTCAGTGGCCGAGTACACCGAGAAAGAAGCTGACATGGCCTTACAGCGCCGGGACACCAGTTCTCCATCTCCATCCATCTCTGTGACAACTCCATCGATCCCGCTGTCACCATACTCACTTCCCTCACCCAGGACACCAGAGATGTCCTGAAGGCACAAAAAAAAACAGGTCAAAAGAATCTATGTTGGAGGGAATTTTAGTAAGAAGCAGTCAGAATGATACGGAAAATTGATCTGGCATTCTACATAATACAAGAAGTGAGTTATCCAAGGGACATGTTCGTTCCTCATTTCCAATACAAAAAGTTTTTCAGTTTGACCTGAAGGTTCTCCATCCTTCTACCAAGGAGGGTCTCCGTCTGTTCTTTTTCCTTTTTGCTCTGCAGTGTTTGTTTTACTAAATATATCAAACAGCCCTCTCTGTCTGACTAGATGAATTTATAATAAGCACTTAGGCTGAGTTCCTCTCCAAGGGGGTTTGTGGGTTGTGGGAATTAGTTTTTTGTTTTTTCAAACAAGGTTCCCTGTTTTTGCATTAAATCCAAATATTTTTTTAGTCTAAGACACAGACAAATGACAGAAAACTCATTAATTGTCTCCTGTGCTTAACATAAAACACCAACTACCCCCATTCCTCTTCTTTGAATTAATCAGCATTAGTGAACGACAAGACAAATTCCAAATGATGCTCACACTGTGTGTCGTTATATGCAAAAAGAGGAGTGTGTGGGACATGAAGGCCCCTTTTTGTCTGAGTCTTTAATCCCAACTGGAAAGAAACAGGCAGGAAATATCTCTGGTTATCAACAAATCTTTAACTGTTGTATTGACTACGAATCCCTGTGATGTGTGAACCCTATGAACTTCCTGGACCTTACTGGAACACAGAGTGCTCTATTTGGAAGTTTATTTCACAAATGACAAGCCACACATGGATGGATCAGAGGAGAAAGTTGTGGTTTTTTTTGCATATATTTCCATACATTTGTATCTCTATATAGACAAATATTTATACATATACTGTATATCTATATATATATATTTATATGAACTGGGATCAAACCTGAGTAGTCTGTGCACGTCGTCCTTGGAAGGCAGGGCACGGTGCAGCAGGGATCCCCAGAGCCGACAAGCCCTCGGAGAGGCAGTGAGAGCGCCGACAGGGGAGCGTGAACGCTCCGTACCCACCACCATCCTCTTCAGTTGGAGACATCAAGCTATCATCCTCTTCTCCACCTCCGTCACACTCTGCTTGTCTGCTATTTTTGACATAGCGACTCCTCTGCCCCCGGAGGCCAGGACTCTGCTGGCTGCACAGATGGTCCAGAGAAGATGCCCTTTCAGCTGAGCCTGTAAGATACACAGGTGGTTATTCCAGAGCATGTGTGTGTGTATGTCTCTTTGTGTGTGTGTGTGTGTGTGTGTGTGTGTGTGTGTGTGTGTGTGTGTGTGTGTGTGTGTGTGTGTGTGTGTGTGTGTGTGTGTGTGTGTGTGTGTGTGTGTGTGTGTGTGTGTGTGTGTGTGTGTGTGTGTGTGTGTGTGTGTGTGTGTGTGTGTGTGTGTGTGTGTGTGTGTGAGAGAGAGAGAGAG
>JABUIW010000024.1:8069335-8087884 GCA_013363375.1 Menidia beryllina
GTGTGTGTGTGTGTGTGTGTGTGTGTGTGTGTGAGAGAGAGAGACAGGGATTGAACCAGGGGGAATTTAGTATATCCTGATTACTGTCAGTCTTGTCTAACCCATTCAACCCTCTCTGTATGTTGCTGTCTCCTGTTAATCTGTCTGACTTTTGTGGGTTCAAATCTTTACATGAACAAGTTTCTATCCATTGCAAGCCAATACATTATTCTGACCTTGCACCACCTTTGACACCACTGAAAGCTGAACTCCTTCTTCTGGAAGCTTCTTTTCTCTCACAACTTTTCCCTATGCCCTAAGTGCCTGCCTTTTGTTTTCATCACTTGTATCAAATATCAATTTATTGACTTTTTAAAACGCATACCATAAATGAGATGCATTCAGTTAGAAACTGATGATAACATCAATGATTCTTCCAAAATTCTAGCCTGTATATGTGTCCATTGTTCTCACCTGCACTGCCTCTGGGACATGTGAACTGTTCTTCCTCCTCATCCTCTCCTCCGTCGATCATCTCCTCAGTGCTGGTGAGATGCTCCTGGCTCAGGTCAGAGAGAGAAAACTCCAGGCTATCTTCTCTCCACATGTCGGCTGACTTTGATCGCTTCTTTTTAAAATTCCCTCCCTCTCTGGGAACCTCAGTCATACGCTGAAGATACCTGTCCTCCACAGTAACGTTTTCTCCCCCATCCCCCATGGAGTCCTCTCCACCATCCTGAGCCACAGTGTCTGCTTCTGAGGTTTCTGGAGTTGGCGTTGCCAACGGGTCATCGTCGTGCTGATAGGACTCTGGCCTCATTGTCATAGCGACACGTTGCGTCCAGTGTGGATTGATGCCAAACTCTCCAAGCTCATCTGCAGTGTTGAAAAGTTCCAGTCCATTCTCTGCCAAGGATTGTGGGATGCTTGGGGTGCTGGAAGAACGAGTGGAGGTCTCAGAGTTCCTGTGTTCCTGTTTCACTGAGGAGGAGTGCCTTGGACGGCGGGTGACGGGCTGTTTGTTAGAGAGGCGAAGTGAACGGGATGTATTCTTACGGGACAAATGTCCTGTCCCATTGCCATAGTAACCACTGTCTCCATTCTGACTCTCCACATTTCCCATGATTAAGCTGTGGAGCAAGAAAGGAATCTCTGTGTAACAGTTTAACCATTTCCTCTTAATTGAGGAGGGCTGAGTTGTAAACATATGAAGCATGGAATAACCTCAAGTGATACCCTTCATTTCTGTGCTGTGCTCTTAGCTCATACCTCACACCTAATTAAAGATAAGCCTTGTAAATTGAGAAAAACATCTAAAACACTTCCATCACAGTATTCATGGAGTCGTAGTTGCAAATGCCACATCTACTCGCTGTTTTTGAGGGCAAATATGCACCATCGCTGTGAGTCTGAAATTGTTCATCTAATTATGAAAAGAGTTTTGATAATGCGAACACGTACTTTCTTTCGGCCATCAGGCTAGTTTATGAGGAAAATTTACATTTACAAAAACAATATCTCTATCATATTTCAATTAAAGGAGAAAACATTTTAAGACAGTACTCCCTTTGTACTCCCTTTGTAGTTACGATCACCATTATAAAGATCTATTGAAAATGACGGAATACACAACAAATTATTTCCATGTGTTTTATTGTGCTAAAAACTATATGAAAGTAACTTTATTTATCTCAAAGGGAAACTATGTTGTTTGATTTTTCATTTTGATGCAGGTATTAATCAAAGCTCTCCAGATTTTGAGCAATTTAATTTTTCATCTGAGATGAAAGGCAAGAATTACGGTAGTGTGGTTAATCAGCAGTGTCAGCAGTTTGTTTCTGCATGGTATTAAAATTTCACAATAGCTCTGCTTTCATTAGCTTTACTGATGAATAAAAGAGCTTTGCAGGTGGCCTTCAGTGTTCAAGCACAGGACCTGCTCAACCAGCTATTTCCAGATGACTTTGTTCACATCATTAATCATCAAACCATCACCATCAGGTTCTTTGGGCTCAGCCTGCATAGACAGACTTACCAAAAATCTGTTTTTAACAACTATTCTATTTTAAGCTCTTTATGGAGCTGTAAAATCTCCTTAAGAAAAGATAGCTGTAGTTACCTGTGGTTAAGTAGCCGCCATCACCATCTTCCACACACACACAGGACGGGATCTTCTACCACCTGCATAATCCCCACAGGCTGAAACGTTGGTTTCAGATTTTTCTTGGGGAGACAAGAAGAGAGAGTTGTTTCAGTAGGGCTTTTGCAACTTCAAAGTATGTGTTCCAAGGGGAAGAGACTTCTAAAACAACTGCTGGATATTTCTAGATATGGTTTGAAAAGCAGGTGAACTAAAGCTAAAAGAAAAATATAATAAAAAAGAAATTTAATAGAATAAGAGATAATACACTCATCACTATAATTCAGGGGGGAAAGGGAAGAAAACAAAGTGGAATTTCAATATATATCCAGGGACTAAATAGCATAGTAAAGCTATAGTGTTACTAGAGCCTAAGGGATAAGGGGTGGCACCTCAGAAACAACCACAATTTCTGGCAGTTCTAAGCTGAAACTCATTGCCCACATGAAACTGAAGAGACATGCACAGACATGTGCGTTAGACAATTCAGAAAAAAAACCCTTGTCTCCCTGCTCACAAAGAAATAAGAGCACCGCCTGGTAAAATGAGAAATGATGAGAAGAAGTTGTAGAGTATGACAAACTGCTTAAGACCTGATTCAACTGTCCTGGCTAACACAACTTAGTTTTCTCTAATATCAGCCTTGGGCCATTTAGATAAGACCACAATTTCTGTAACGTACAATGCAATGCTACCAATGCAGATGCAAGCCTCTGTTCAATATTTCCAGTTAAAAAAACAAGTGAAGTGTTGTTGTTTTTGCACAGAACATGGCAGATCCTGATCATGGTCTTGCTCAGACAGTACACACATTCAGAGGTTTCAGTAGTTTGAGAACAGCCTGCTGCTCTCATACTTCAAACACAATTAAAAGATTTGACTCTGGCCTGATAAGCCAAAAAAGCAGGAAAACGATGAAAGAGAACCACTTCTGCAAGAAAGATAATACACCTTTATCAGCCCGATGGCAGATGGCCATCAGCACAGAGTCTGTCTGTAGTCTCTACAGCTGGGGAGTCTGAACTTTTTTCATTTCTGAGCCCAAAAGAATGATCAATTTGTTCCTCCCTGGAACTCATTGCTGATATGTTATAGGATGATACTTTTTCCAAACTTTGGCTGCAGCTGGTATTTTTATTACATGCATTATTGGATTACAGACAGGATTACAGATGGCACTGGGACAAAGATACACAAAATCAAATATTTTACAATTGTTGGGAAATACATGGAAATGAGATTTGAGAAAAGGATGCTTTGTCTTAAACTGGAATACATACTTTAGCAATGCAGCATGTATATGTGTTCGGATATCTTATCTCAGCCACTGCAGCATATTTAACCCCAGCTGTGGGAAGCAGTTATATAAGCTAAATTTGACCCTGAGACTTCTCATCCTCTTCTCCTCTCCTCTGCCTTTCATTCTGCCCTTTATTCCTCATCTCTCCTCTGTCTCATCTATCCTGATGAAGCCAACCCACATTCAGTCCCTGAAGCAAACAGAACAAAATTTACACACACACACAATACTAATGATTCATACATAGTTAGTGCACAAGTGGTGCCTGAATTGAAGCAGCAACCCACCCTAAAAAAACAGTTGTTAACACACAACTGTGTGGACCAAAAATATATTTTGCTTCCAAGAATTCTAACATATACAGATTTTTATCACAACTATGATGGCCATTAGAACAACAGTTGCAAAGCTGTACAGATCAGTTTGTTTTCTGTTTAGTGAGGGGGAAGGTGGAAAAACACACACTCTGTCCAAACAAACAAAAGAGTCCTGTCTGATGCCACACTGGGGAAATCAAACTGCTGCCTTTCCTCGGGCTGTGCACAATTTAAAATGTTTTGTCTCCCCGTTTTTCCTCTTCTTTGTGCCCTACAGCGAAGAGCAGGAGACAGAGAGGGGTAACAAGCAGAGGAGGGGAGCTTGCCGGTGAACCTACTCAGAGCCCAGAGGTAAGGCAAAGCTGTGGGCGAAACGCAAGAGGAGGCTGGTGAGGTTGATGCAGACAGAAATGGAGGACCAAAATACAGGGTTCTCTGCTATGAATAAAAGTTTGATGGGGAAAAGTGAGGAAAAAGGGAAGGTTTTTTTTTGTAATAAGGGGAGAAGAGAATGAGAGAAACTGGGGGGTCCTATTGTTGCTGAGCTCAAAGTCGATAAGTAGACGCGTTCTGTCTGCCTCTCCTCTGGCTTAATTGAGGGAGCCGAGACAAAAGAGAAACATAATTATTCGGTCTCTTTCTCCCAGCCTCTCATTTCTCGCACTATATTAACACATTGAGAGTGTATTAACACAATGCCCTCCACCACAGCAGCATCATTACCATGCCGACATGTCCCGGCAAACAGATGCACACACACACACTGAGAGCAGACAAAGAATACTGTTGAAGAAAGTAAAAATTCATGGTTGAACCATCAGATACACCTGTGAAAATGGTATCTCAAAATTCACATTTCTTACTCTTCCCATCTTTGCTAGCAACAAACGGTTTTAAAAGAAAGGGCTGAATCAGTGAGACGACAGAACACCGTGAGGGGAATGTGTCAGAAACACCTCTGTTCTGGGGCTGTCAAACCGGCATTGCAGTTGCAATAAAAAATGTTTCAAAAACTTCAACACCAACAAGCCCCCACATCTGAAACCCACCCGAACATAAACACTCAAGCACGCAGGCGTTCTCCTGCTGCTCGCACTGGGGTACAATGGCGCACACCTCCAGTCACACACCTGTACAGTCTCAGGAGAAATCCGAGCAGGTTTTCCAGCTCACACTTACGCGCTCAGCTTCCTTGGAAACATACCAAAGGCCTGTCAGAACAGCCACTGAGTAGGCACACCCTATACTTCCCCCTGCCTGTCTCTTTATCTCTGCACCTGTCTCACAACTCCACCCTAACCTGACACACAGCACTGTTTTCCAGAAGGAAACCGCACATGGCTTGAAATGTGAGGTAAAACAAAAACATGTCTCGTCGCTTCCAGACTGAGCTCTGTGGATACTGCGGTTAACAATGATTCACATAATGTTTTTTTAATCAATGCTGATTTTCCAGACATGAATACATTACAGATGCTGTTTTTTTAAAGACAGTACTAGTGTAGAAATCCTTCAATTTAGCTCTGTAGCTTAAAAAATTACAAGAATGGTTTGTCGTGAATTATTATTGAGGCTTAGAACTAAACTCCTGTATATAACCGTATGTGTTTATATCTCTTATCTACAGGAAATATAATTCTTCAAGGAAAGCAAGTTCACATTTGCCTTTGTGAGAACATTAAGAGGTGGCACTTCATTCATCTAGAGCATGGAAGGCTTATTTGTGAAGCCAGAAGGGCTCTCAAGAGGACTCATCCTGCACAAAGGATCGATCCACTATTTTGTAACTTTAGAAAGCAACCCCAAAAACATGCTCATATTGATTTGGTTGTTCCCTCTCTCGACTTCCACTTCGACACAAGCTTTTACGACATTCAGATTTTCTATTCTAAATGATTTGAAGTTATTCTTGGTGCAACGCTTTCATCCATAATGTGACAAAAGGTCAGGGCCAACAACTGATTAATGTAAGATCACATTAGTGAGTAATGTCTTTTACGCCAAGTTGGATGCAAAAAAGACAGATCCTTTCTTTAAAATGAAGGATTAAAGGAGTGGAGACTGGTCTAGACACAGCAGTAACCGGAGAACCATTCATTCTCTCTGACCTTTCTCTGGATGCTCAAACCTTCACCACCTCTTCAAGCTCCTCCACACACGACATGGTGACTTGAGTCACCCTAACCTCAGGCCTTTTCCCACACCTTTAACATTCCTCACATTGTTAGCAGATCCCCTGGCAAGCATGGGAGTAGAGATTCTGATGTTTAGCCCCAGTTTCTGGGTAGATAAAAAAAAAACATGTTAAATATAAGCCGTGAAAATTCTTGATGAAAGATGTTTATCACAGTGTCGGAAATGTTCCCATTTTGCATACACATCTGCACTTACCTATGGAAATACGCAGTTAAAGCATGCAAATCAGATCTTAAAGATAATAAATTCACTGAGGAAAAAAAGCAGGATTGGGGGCTTATCTGTCAGTACCTGCCGGTATCCACATGCGAACGTGGGTATGTGTGCATTGTTCACATTTGAGGAGGAGCTCCTCTTATCTAACGACGAGACAGGAGTTCGATATGCTCTGAAAACATCCCATTGTAGACATGGGAGTGCACACTCCATTGCACTCCCACAGTCCCTCAGAGAGAAGACCGTCTGAGACAGAGAATTCCCTGGAAAAGGGAGATTAGCTTCTTATTCATCCTTTGGGGATCTGACAAGGCACGTGCCACCTCCCCCAACTCCCATCTCAAATACACAGACACACAGCGTGCCTGCAAGCACAAGTCTCAACAGCTTCTTAAATCAAACATCAATTTCTTTAAACTGGTGAAAGACAAATGATAATTTGCTTCCTGAGTAGCAAAGCATAAAAAAACACAGAGAAAAGTGGAGTGGGAAGGTAGTGATATGATTGGCTATTATGTTTTCAATGGGTTCCTCTTTTTGTCATCTCCAAACAGAGAAATGGAGTGGAACATTTGGTGATTTCATTAAGACAGACACAATGCAAATTCACTGCCAAAAAAGTTGTCAAGAAAGTCAGAAGAAATAAAGTAAAGTATACAGACAAAAACAAGCCAAAAACAGGGAAAGAAATATAGACACTAGTGTAGAATATCATTTTCAAAATGACGGATTTACAAAGAAATCAACATTTTGGCTAGTACTACAACTAAGGCTCAAAACAACATGGATCCAAAAATAGATAAAAGGGACACAAAAAAGTGGAATTTATTGTCAACCAATTCACTCTAGTTGGCTCCTCAAGTGTCGCTAACCTCATTAAACACACTTTCTAGCAGCTTACACTGTATGCTCCTTAACTCAGATTTCAGCGGACTGTCTCCGCAGCATGCCGCAGTCAGGGATTACCATAATTTAGAGTAGATTTCTTCTTCCACAAGCCCTCCATTGAGTGAGAGGCCCAAGAGAGTCAATGGATGTGTGTAGCTTTTGATTCTTAACCATAGACTGCTCAGTTCAGTCACTACTGCACCAGAGTACAACCTCAACTGCCAGGAGTCCCTGTGAGAATTCAAAGACAAAAAGTCCAATTCAAACCTCTCATTATGAGGGTTAGAGATGTGCATTTTAATGTGAGGATTTTACACTCAATGATTATAGCGTTTAGTTCACTCAAGGTCAAGTTTAGGGCATGTCAGCCTTAATTAAATCCTCCTTGGACTTCTCCTGTAGTGAATAAGCCACTTTAAAACCTGCAGGCGACTGAATAACAAATGAAAATCTACCAGTTGCTGTTTGTTAGATAGTAATGAACAACCTCCCTCTCTTGCCATTCCTCAATCAACACTCTTTTTTTCCTGATGAATGAGTGATTGGAATGACAACCGCCTCTCGGAATTCAGAATCAGTCAATGGAATATTCATGTGGTAACTTGCCGTTGCAAACTTAGGAGTGGAAAATGAACATTATTTAATTATTCAAGAGAATGTACTGCATTGGCATTTTGAGAAACAATAGTCAAGAAATCAGAATTTGAGAAAAAATCATTAATGTGTGTGTCAGACATCTGTGGAATTTTGCTCAAGAACAGATGTCAGTAAATCTATTGAACAATGAACACCATCAGGCAGATGTTCTTCGACCATTTAAACAATTCTGCCCCCAAAAAACCATTTGAAAAATGTATTCAGCACAAAACTGCAACTTGAAAAGGAAAACGGTGACATATATTGCTGTATACTGGTATGATATATATTGATAATAATGACCATACATGTCTTATCTCTAAAGACCATCTTCATTTATCTGTGTCACTTCCACCTAAACACTGACACATGGAGACAGCAGCAGAAATGCCACAAACGGGTTTAATGCAGTCAAATTAGCAGGTAATACTTCAATTCCACTTTGTCCAGGCCGAAGGGACAGCAAAATAACTGGGTAGCTGAGAGTATGAGTGAGGTGGATAAGAGGATTTCAGGCAAAGGTAGGCTGATTGAGGTGGGAGGTTGCGACATGGGGATGGGATGAGGACAGGAAGGGAGTCTAAAAAAACAGATGATGGTGCTGAAAGGGGATGAGAGGCTGTTAATGCTCTGGGGGGGCTGGTGTTATTGAGTGTGGGGCCACAGGTAGACAGATGAATGATATGTGCTGAAGTGGAAGGAGACATGAGAGGCAAAGAGGTACAGTGGTGCTGATACGTCCTTAGGGATTGATAGAGATACATGCTTTGTCAGTTCAAAGTAGGGCAGACTTGAAAAGGCCCTATTAGTTGTGACTGGAAGACTATAAGGGGAGAGTCATTTAGGAGATTGTTATCTCTATAGTAATGGTGTGTGTGTTTAGGCGTGACCTGATGGCCTGCAAAGAGATCTTCACACGTGCACTGCAGGCTTGAACTTTTGTGACCATCACCTCTAAGGATGAAAGCCCCCAATTATGTATACTGGTCTGACGAAAGAGTTTTCAAGTTCAGTGAAGAAATGGAAATTCAAATTGATGCGTAACTTTTAATTGAAACCTGTGATACAGAAATAGCTTGATTAATGAGTGTTGTAAACACAACAATCAGAATCAGAATCATCCCACAGGGATTATAATGCGCTATGTGTCATTTCATATTCTTGCTTTGATTGAATTGCCAAGTCTTATGATGGCAGTTAATAAAACACAGATGAGTACTTTAATTACTTTTTCAATTATGGTGAAAACCAAACTGTTATTAGGGTACAACAGAAAGGTTTGTGGGAGGATGTAAGTATCGAATGAATTGGGGGAAAGGCGTTATAAAGACACAGAGGTAAAAACCAACCATCCAGGAAAGAAAATGACACAAGACATGGCCAGTTATGAATGATCTTTGCAAGAGGGATGGGAGCAACATAGAGCAGGTCTGTTGGGGGAAGGGAACAGCGGGATGTAGAAGGGGAAGTTATCTTGGCACATCCCTGCACCTGTGTCAACAGCAGTAGTCACAAACAAAGTGCCCCCAATAAGAGACAGAAGACAATGTGCAGCAGTGGTCGTGGGGGTAAGAAATATTCAGCAAGAATGTAGAAGACAAACATCATCATTGTCTCAAGCAAACATAGGCCGTAGACCACAAGACCACAATGTAAGTCGTGGGCTGTAAGCATGGTGAAAAAATATTCCTTTTTTTTTTTCATACAGATGTAGGAGATAACCGAATATTTAAAAACAAATTTCTGAGAATTCTAAGTAAAAAACATTTACGGATTTCACACATTTGCATCACTTTTTTGCATGACTGTTTCACAAGACACACCCGTCCTTGTTCTTCTTCTGCATTTGCACACTTGAATATATCTCTGATGCAAATAGGTGTGACACACCAGAGACTGAGGGGACCTACGCCCAGATGGTTGCACATAAGTGCTGCACATTTTCAAAACAGCCAAGCACTGCAATAAACCCAGCTAAGAATAAGTCAGTTCGTCCACACAAAGACTAAAGACTGCTCACCATGATATGCCTCCAGAGAGGCTTGCGCTGAAGTTAATGCATAATTGAACTTGTGATTAATTGATCCACCGATGGGTCTGCAAGTCAAGAAATATTTGTGATAGTTGTTAAATAAATGTTTTGTCTGCATTGGCCATACTTCTTACTGATATTTTACTGCTCAGGAAAGTGGGTAAATATGCACCTATGAGAAAGCTGCCCCTGTAGTCCTTGTATCATGAAAAGTATTTCAGCGGCATAAACTTTCATCACTATAATTGTATAAAGTCAGATTTCACAGCGTGTGAGGTCGCACCAACACGCTGAGACAAGATGTCAACAAAATGTCATTTATGTGTCTATTTTGTAGATGAGGTTGGATCTAGGTCAATGGGTACATTTGGTGGGAGTTGATCTCTTCCACTGGCTGGGGGTTATTGTTTGAGCTCTGGGTGGCTACAGTGAGTGTAGCCTCCCCTCACAGTGCATTAGTGACCTGTATAAGCTCCACATGACTCTTTGACATCTGAGTGCATGCCTGAGGGGAGACGACAAAGACGACCTGACCACAAACACACATGCGTACAAATATTGGCGTGCCTAACCACTAACACACTTGGGACAACAATTAAAACATTTATTTTAATGGAAATCTTCGTGCTTCAGAGGTTTTCAATCCCAAAAGGAACTAAATCCAAGGAACAAAGGAATCAATGCAACTTTGGGTGTGAGCCTCCATCCTTGCTTTTGTGTCGCCCATGCACGCACGTTCACAAACATATTTGCACATACTTATAAATGCACCCACTGGCTTTTGATACTCCCTTGTAATATCCCGCTGCATCACTTCCAGGTCAATAAGCAGGAGCCTGAAGTGTGACTATGTGATGAGCACAGAGTCTCTAGCCAAGTCAGCATCCCTTTATATAAGTATGAAGGAGGGGAGACAAGGACAGATAGTGTTTAAGATGCTGGCTTAATTAGCTTTTATTACATAGTTGAGGTGGTAAAGTTCATTGGAAAACAGACTCAAAGAGACGGAAGCGTAAAGATTTCAAAGCAGATGCTACAGGAGATCCAAGGCAGAGCAAATCTCCCCTGTGCAAACAAAGCATAAACACTATCTTTGAAGACACTCTTTGCACCTCTGCTCTAATTCCTCCTTTTAAAACCCTACTAAACGCCTTGCACACTCTTGCATTGCCACTCTCTCTCTCTGAAGCTTTCGCAGCAGTTTTCTCCTCTGGTAACACATCTCTTTTTAAAGCACGTTTCTCATCAAATCCAACTTTCGCATTAAGTCAGCCTCCATCAAATTTTCAAATTGCATTTCTTTGGGGTGTCATCATGTCATCTTGTTTACACAGAGGATTCATTGGATTTTCATTTAATGAAAAACACCAATGTCCTTTCTCGAAATGCCAATACCAGAGAACCGTTAATCCTGTAGCCGAGGGAGAAGCAATTTACAGTCTGAGCTGACAAACCCTCAGTTTTCTTGATGTTGGTATTTAACCTTCTTGTATTAGAGGCAAAATGAAGGAAAATCATGAAAGAGTTTTACTGTATATCAAAATTAAAAAAGCAATACTCAAAAGCGATATGACTACTGAAGTAAAGTGCTGTCACCTACTTTTTTTTGTTACTCAATGTCTGTCAGTGGAATTTGAATGACTGAAACACAGTGAAACACCGTGATCCATAACCGAAAAGAATGTGAGACAGGCAATGACCAATGACCCCTAAATCTCCCCCACTTCCTGCAATGCTTAGCTGGCTCTGTTCACATCCTGTGCCAATCGGTCTATATCGAAAAATCTGAAGTGATCATCTTTCTTTGCTGTCTTTATTTGTATTCATTTTTACTGGAGATACCATGGGGGAATACAAATCTAGCCTTTTGTACTGAGTTTTTTTTTTCCATCATCAGCTGGCTGCCAGAACTGATGTGTGGGCTGGAAAGCAACACTGATCAGGCATAATGGGCAGACATGACAGGACTTGTAAAGCTGTCACACTGCAAGGGGGGAAGAGGAAATGTGATGGAGTTTGAGAAAGAGGTAGATAAAGAGAAAAAACAGGTGAAAAGAAGGAAGGTTGGGGCAAAATAAGAAAGGAAGGAAGAGGACAGATAATGATTCATCAACAGACATTGAACAGACAAAAGCAGGGAAATGAATGGGGGCACATGCCAGCTCACGTCAGCCCTCAGACACCCCTCCCCCAATCTGGCCCCGCCATAAATTAGAGACATCCCTTCTCGCTGTTCTTACTCCTCTGCATGGTCATTTTCCTCTCATCGGGGGGCTGATATTGACGTAACGTGTTCTTCACCTCCCAGCTGACTACTCCTCTAGTCCTGCTCAACCAGATTAGCGACATCACAAACAGGTCCATGTCAGTAAAGACGTCAGTGTGACATAATGTTCTCACTGTCTCATTAAGTCTGTCTTGTCTTGCATGATACATACACTCATAAATTTTCCCCAGATTTTCCCAGTCAATCAAACAGCATCTATCCGTAACCCATCACCAACAACATGGTCATCGCCAGCACGAAAACACAGTATTCTCCGTGTTTTATTCAAATGGCCGTAAACTGTCAAGACCTAATGGAAAATCAATGTAAGGACCGGGTAACTTTTTTTTAAAAGTTGTATTTGTCAGGCAGGAGTCTATTTCCTTTCCAAGAGCTCAGGAACTACTTTATTTTCAATATACACTTCATATATATATATATATATATATTTCATATATATACTTAACATCCAATATACAATTCCCCCTCTTATTGCACCCAGCTGTGACAGAGCCAGCTCCTTAATCAGGCAGAGAGCAAGAAAAGCATGTTTAGTAACTCTCCCCTCTCAGCTGTGAGGTTTTTGACATCCCCCACCAAAAAAAAACAAAGAAAACACATGCAGAAGGCATGAACACGGTCAAATACAACATTTAAAGAGCTTGAATGCGTATTGGGAGGTGGGCCCTTTTATAACTTTTATAAAAATGAGAGAAGCAAACAGACTATGCAGAGACAGGTGGAAAGAAAAGAGGTCATCCGTTTTATCTTCATGGTATCAGTTCTGTCTTAAGTATGCCACACAGTAATAAAACTGCATCGTATGTGCTCTATTCACAGTTCAGATTTAAAATTTGGTCTTAGCCATACGGTCAGATATGTCTTTTTTTAACATGATAAATATACTGATCATTTTCCTTACATATTATACTGTATGATATAACTTCAATGAAAATAACTTAACTTAAAATACATAACATAACTGAATTCAGGCAGCATACAATGGCCTTTGCATAGTTGCAGGAAAGCTACAGAACAGGGGTATTTCTTCAGTGGCTGAGTATTTCTTAATTTCTGTTCATCTCAGTCTTAAAGTAGCAGACAACATCCAACCGAAATCAGTTCCCCTCAGGGAAATATTTCCACATTTATCTCACTTACTGGTTAAGGTGTTTTAAGTATTATCAACAATGAAAGATCAGATTAGTTGGAAAGAATATCTACAACAAAATTTACGGAAAAGCTGACTAGCACAGGAGCAGTGTGACAATCTGGGTGAGTGTATAGACACACAGTGGACACACAAATGGACCCACAAGGCTCAACTGACAAGGCGCTACAATGCGCTCGTGCTCATATACTATGTTTACTTAAGTGCACACAGCACTTAACTTATTCTGATACACATACACATGCACTTTGCCATCCCGACACACCTAGTAAATGGATACACATACACAACTACTTGGATGTGCAGACGTCTAAGAGATAAGAAAGCTCCCCCATCCGCTCTCTGGTTCTGCCTCTGGCTTTCACAAAGTCTTTGTCAGCGACAGAAAAAAAGTGGGTAACCACACACAAACACACACACATGTACATCAGTTTTATTATCTGTCACTGTAAATCCTTCATGGATCACTTCCCCAAAACACCCTGCCAATATTCAACTTCCTCTTGATGGCAACTGAAGCAGTGAATCAGAGAGAAAAGATAACATACTGGAAATGCAGTGAATCAGAGTAAAAAGTGAGATTCTGTGGAAGATCTGAGATTAAATATCCTTAAATATTGACTCAGTAAGTATTTTGTCTAATGAAACCTAAGTATTGTGACTGTCTAATAAATCATTTTGTTTTGTTGGTTAGACATGCCACATCAATCTTAAACCACATGCTGGGATAACAATACCAATAGCAATAAGGACTTAATAGTTTACATAGCATCTGTGGTTTTAATGTTTATCCTTGACAGGACAAGGGCATTTTAAAATTTCCTCTTTTTAACTCTACTGAAGGTACTGAGGCCTGTTTTTTTTCACCCTTTGATGCACCATAATTACTTTGCCGCCGGATTTCTGGAGATGACCCTTTGCGCCCTCTCTAACACACACACTGACTGGAGTGAAGGCTGGATAGTGTGTCTACAATATACATTTGACACACCAGTGTTTTCATATTCAGTTGATTTGATCATTTATTACTCAGTTCAACGTTATATACTGGAAACTGGCTAATGATTTGCTCTGTCTTCAGACTTTAGCTGCACTTACTGCATCTTCTTTGTTAGTCCTTTATTCTCCTACTTTGTCTGTTCTCCCTTATTTTAATTTATGTAAGAAAATGTGTCAACTTATAGTCAGTTTATAAGGTGTGAGGCACACAAACTAATTTTGAGGAGTGACTTTATTCCATTCTTCAGATCATCATTGAATTATTATTAAATTAATAGGTGTTACAGCTTCCCAACAACTTTGTGACCATTGCTTTAACATTTACTTGCCTTTTTGATAATTATTTTAGCTATATCCACTTAATTTTAAGTGCATTCAGTGTTTGCCCTTTGAGCTGTGCAGTCTGCACTATAGCAGGGATAGCTGAGCTGCCAGTTCAGAGGGCTGTTAAGGTATTTTGTTATCACTGAATTAACTCAGTTGAAAACTAGGCAATGTCCCAGAGGGGAGCATTAATGATTGATAAAGTCTTTTCAACGGCCTATACACAAAGGCCACTGCAAGAAGGCAATGTTTAAACAAAACATTTTATATGTTGGGATAAGTGTAAATTTTTAATGAGTTTGAGTCATTAAGTCATAAAGGCTGAGAATGAAATAAGTAAGGGCCACACAGCAGGGTACTGTATGAGAAAAGAAAACTCATGCGCACATGCAAAGCATACAATCTTACAAGGCATAGAGTCAATGAATAAGCACACTATGCATGACACAAATGCTGCACTCTTGTGGAAGTCGTATCACCATAAGTGGACACCATACTGCCTCTTCACCATCCATTTTGGTCCGCAAATATATAACAAATAACAGCATTCACATTTACAAAGCAACTTCCTTTTAGTCCACAGTCAGCTCTGTCTTTCTGTGTGTCTTTGTTTCTCAGAAAGCTCCCAAATTATCCAAAAGAAAAGAGATGTATCTTCTTACCTTTACCAAGGGTCCCAGAGTTTCTTGTGTGTAATTCTTAATTCCTTGTGATGATTAAAACACAGTATGTGCCCTCTTCAGTAGACAAGAAGGAAATCCTTGCATCAGTGAGACGCCTCCTGGACTCCAGCAAAGCGTTTCACTCTATACACATTACAGCACATACTAACACATGCTGCCTCTTGCATGCCTTGATCACACTGTGGGCTGAGTAAAGGGTCTGTGTACTGCCTGAGTGTAAACCCGCCCTCTTTTCTCTGGTTTCCTCTTCCCTCCCTCACACACTTACTCAGCCCTCCTCCTCTTTCTTTCCCGTCTCGTCACCGCTCTCCCTCTCGCTCCAGTTTCACTTCCCCTGGCTTGGCAATTGACTGCCTGCATGTGTGCTCAGTTTGTGCCTCTAAGCCTTTGGATGCCCCACTCTTCTGTTTAATTGCTGGCTCTCTGGCCTCACAAAAACAAAGGCATAAAAATACAACAGTCACAAATATAGCTTTCAAAAGCAAAATACATGCAAATCAAATTGATTTAACTATCAGCCAACAATAGATGGCATGTTAGTGGGCAGATTTTCTCATGTAATTTATGTAACAGATTATTAAATCTCTCATCAAAGATAGAAATCTGGTAGAATCTGGAACTTTGTATAGATTGAAAAATCAATCTTCATGTGGAAGTTTTCCCCATTTTCTCTTGTTTTTTGTGTTTCTAAAAATTACCACCTTTGGGCTCCAGTAGTGGGTCGGCTCCTTATTGGCAGCATTTAAAAATACTTATTTGGCAATATGTATTTTGTTTTTGTTTTTTTATATTTCATATACTTCTTTTTCTAAATCAGTTCACAGGGTTTTTCAGTGGATGGGAAAAAGTTCTTCACTCTCTTACAAACTGTTTAGACAGATTATGTCCATTCTACTGCAGTCTATTCTACATCACCGATTATATCTTGATGAAATAAGTACAAATAATTTGATATTTGGTAGCCCATTTTAGTATTCTTGAAACATACATGTAATTTGAAGACATGACCACATTGAATTCATTAAAAGGGTGTATAGGCTTTAAGGCAGTCCTGTATCAAAAAAAGATCTGGACTTTAAATCATTGCATAGCCTCAGAAAAATGCCCAAAAATAACAATCTATAAAGATGGCAAATAGGAAATCATTTATCATACACTGCATCCTCCAAACTAAAGGGGAGGAGGACAATCTGGCTTTTTACTGGCACTGAATCTAAATTAAACATAGGTATTATACCAAGGTGCACTTACACTTCAGTTTCAAGAGCAACAACCTTTTAGGGCCTTTTTTCTTCACAGGGAAGATTTTGCTATGGGACAAAGTCAACCTGCATTCAGAAAATATTATATAAGCGCCATTCCATTGTAAAAAGGATACGGCACTAAACGTACTTCAAATTCCATTGAAGATGGCTAAAAGGTTTTACATATTTGTGCTTCAAGAGAAAAGAAATATTGCATAACAGGCTGATCATCCCTGTCTGTTACTGCAGATTGTTTTGATATTCAGCATTTTGCGGAAGCAAACATGTCAGGGAAAAGGGCGGCGACCGTTACAGATCTCCCCAACAAAAGGACCTGACACAACCTCCACGGGGGAGAAAAGGGAAACAGTCAAAAGCACAAAGTCACCACTGTACTTGTGCACGGGTGTACATGCAACACACACACACACAAGCACAGACATTTGCAGCTTTTCAGCCCCAGGTGCACTATGACATTTCAACACCTTCCTCAGATAATACCACTGCTGTGCTTCTTGCTTGTATCAGTTCCTTTGTGTAAAGATTGTGTGTTGTGTACGTGCACATATGTTAACTGTCTAGCTGTTGCCTAGCACCTGTCAGATCATGAGATCTCATTTTCCTACCAGCCTATCCATGCCTCTCTCTATCCTCCTTTATTGTTGTTTTTCTGTGTTATCCAACAGTAGGACAGTAGATGGTTGTGTTGCGCTGTGAGCTGCCTCTAACAGGAAATAATCAACCCGGGATGATGAAAGGCAGCCAGTTCTCACACTCCAACCAAAACATGGTGTTATTGGTCAGCGATGCAATTACCTAAGGAGTGGGGTTAACTCAGTTATGGGTTTAATGATAGATATGATGTTTTGTCTGAAGAAGAAGAAAAAAGAGGAGGTAACAATAACAGCTGCAGGTAGAGGATAGTGTGAAAGCGGGAGGAGGTATGGATGATCAACAGGGTGCCAGGGTTGGTTTTTGTTTCTTGTCTTGCTGTATGTATCTTTTGGAATGCTGTTTTCATTGTGTGAATAACCCCATTGTCCTCTGTTGTCTTTGCAGGAGACAGTGTGAACGTGAACAAAAGGAATATCAAAGTAAGCCCAGCAGTTGCATTTGCCGTTGAATTCTGTTTGGTAGGGTTTCCCCCATTTCCTGCTCATCTGAACTGGCATTTCAGCACAATGAACTTCACATTTCAGTCCTTATCAGACGTTATCGCAGTGTGTGTGAGGGATGGGGGGTGGCAGGATATGTAAAGTGCCAATGGGGTGAGATTGATTCCTGATTCCACACAGCTTCCTGCCATTTCAACATATGACGTTGAAACTCATCAACATGAGGTTTTGTACAAACGAACTACACAATCAGAATTGCCATTTTCCCTCCAAACCAACACCCATCACATCAGATTTGATAAAATCATTACCACCAGCCATGCTGCTCGAGCTGATGAATAATGCATGTACTACTGGCCTTCAGTTGAACATCCCTTCTGGTCGGCTACCTTTCTCTTAGTCCCATTAGTTACAGATTGCTCTTTCACCACTTGAAGTCATATAAGATAATCCCCGTAAAGCTATGCTACATTTTCCATTTGCACAGATTTGCCACCACATACAGCCCATATCATTAGTGCACACACACTTATGGGTGCGTATATCCACATTATTGTGTGCAAAAAAATATTCTGAACACACAAACACATGGTCACAATACAGTGAAAAAAATCAGTTGGAGGTATATAAAGAAAGGCGCAACAGCACTCATTAATACTGACAACAGATGTCTCTGAGGGGCCCTTAAAAATGGACAGTAAGATGGGATCAGGTGTTGGGTTGCTTCCCTTTACAATCAACAAATTAGAAACCATGGCATGCTGCAAGTGTAATGCCATGGTGGACAGCACAGGGTATGACATGGCATTTTGATGGTCACATATTACAGATTATATTTGAGGCATGGGCCTCTTCACTCAAGTCAACTTGGCAGGTTTTACTGTAGATCCAGCTCACATCATAAAGATGAGTCTATAGCTTATAAGGAGGCAACCCAGTCCCGGAGCAAAGTGTGCAAATCAACACTGAATCCAGGGACATACATGTAACCATCCTTCCATCCATCCATCCATCCATCCATCCATCCATCCATCCATCCATCC
>JABUIW010000024.1:8087894-8137734 GCA_013363375.1 Menidia beryllina
TCCATCCATCCATCCATCCATCCATCCATCCATCCATCCATCCATCCTTCCATCAATCCTTTTCCTACACCACTTATTCCCGACATTAATGCTACATCTAATCAAAAGTTAGATGAAGTTCATATATGTCCTACTGGTGATATATGTTGCATCATGAAGAGGAAATCAAGTAATAGCCACAGACTCCACTGAAGGGTGCGCAGAGGTAGTACCACCTCCAGAATTACACAGCGTTCCACACATTACATGATGCGGTCTATTATGGAGCTACAGTGCTTCTACTCTCATGTAACATGAAGGGAGCTCTTCACAAGTGCTTAGCCTCCCCATCATTCAGCTCTTCAGTCCTAAAATAAAAAGAGCTCACACAAAAGGCCAGAACAAAACACATACAGCAATACTGTCAATGAATCAAAACACAAGCATCCAAATAGCAAATCATGTAAATAACCAAACCAGGAACACTACTACTGTGAGGTGACAGTTAACATTAAAACTCAGCCAACAAAATGAACATAAACAATGGGGAAACAGAACTAGGGAGAGATCAGGGAACCTACATAGGGGAACTTCAAGTTAGCAAGTCAAGCCACCCCTGGATATAACAATAAGGGATAACAACTATTGACTTCCACATCAGGTTCCATTTCAAAACCCTGATAAGGGAAGGGAAGGTGCTCGGTAAAAAGCTGTTTAAAAAGAAAAGGTTTACATCTGAGGTAATGCAGGTACCCTCCAGGAGGCCATTGTCCCATATTTTTGAACATTGGATTTCTAAATACACACATTAAACTTTTGTTTGTCTGTGATTAAATTTGAAATAGAAATGGCCTATTTTCAAAGTACTTGGGCGGGAAAATGTTTCATATTTACACACAAGCCATCTTGAAAATTCTCTTTTTTCTCCAGAAAAAAAATGTTGATATTGCATGTTGTTCATTTGTGAACTACTGTATTGTACGCTTTATAACATGCCCTAAGAGTACATGCTCACAAAAGGAAAAGAAGAATAATTTAAAAGCCAATTTGATGTTAACTTTGCTCATGGGTCTTTTCTTTTGTTTGTAAGGTTACACAGTACATTTGCTCAAAGCTGTGAGGATGATGAATATGCATGTGGGAGAGGTACGTTTAGTGTGTGGGACCATTGTACATTCATCCATTTATTTTTGTGGTTGCACCTACATTACTGCTCCAAACCACAGTTACATTCAACTGCCTTGTTTATTTCAGAATCTCATGGTAGAAAAACAATGTAACATTCAGTCCTTTTCCCTTTTAATGGTCGCAAAAAAATTGAATTAGAATGAGTCATTTGCATTTATTAACATGTCTGATTGTGAGCTCTGCTGTCTGATTACCACTGACAGTGTACTGCCTCAGTGTCGTTATAGCCGACAAAGTTCAAATGTATTTCAGTTGAGCCATTAGCAACAAAGTGACTCTCTTTCACATGTAAAATTTAACAGCAGGTTAAATTTGCTGCTGTCACAATGAGCAAAGATAATGAGAAAATCTAAAAAAGAGTCCAACCACACCATCTCCCTAAACACACAGTGTCACCTGTCTGAGGCTCCCAGTATATCTCAGAAACGTTCAAGTGTAATAAAAAGGAAGATATGTGTATGTATATGTAATATGTATATTGTCCAAAGAAGCTGCATACACAAACAGGCATTTTTCAAGAATGTTCAGCATTTCACCAATGACATTTAATTCCCAAAAATGCAGAGAATTACAGGAAGCCATTAGACCAACAGGCTCAATCAATAAATTTGCCGTAAAATTTTGCTTTAACATATTACACAAAACATGAACATACATTCTTCCATTCATTCTGTGTTCATTTCACTGTGCCACGGAGAGAAAGAGAGGTTACGGAGTTTTCATGAGTCTGTCATGAGGGCAACCAGACCTTCTGTAGCCCAGTGAAAAGGTCAAGTTGCTCCAATTCACGATTACCATGACCTGAATGTATAAGAATCTTTGATGACGCTGTTGAAAATCATTTGGAATTAAAGTGAAATTGTATTAGAAAATATGAAACACGCACGCACACACACACACATCTAGACTTCCTGCAGTGTTTGATCCACAATCATGCTTCTTTGTAAAAATAGAACAGTGTTTCACACCTTCAAACATGACCCATGCAGGTTATACATGGAATGAACAAATGAGTGGGCTCACAGACCAGTGCACAGTCACTCAATGAGACATACTGACAAAATAATCCACCAGTAATCTAAGTATTGTCCAAGAATCAGCAGACAAGTGTAACAGGTTTATAAATCCCTAAAGCTTAAGCAAAGAACTAACCAACAGAAGCGATTACAGTATATATATATATATATATATATATATATATATATATATGTATATATATATATATATAAAGTGCATCCCTTTGGTAATGAGATATTAGGTTTGTTATGATTGCAAGAAAGCAATCACAGAGCAACCCTAAAGAGAAAATTAGACAATATTGCTTAGACTTCTGTCCAGTCAGCTAAACCTACACTCAAATTAAATGTGCACGTTTTTCATAGGAAGCACATTTCCCTCAATACATGATTAAGCCCTTTATATCAGTGGGGTTAATGCATGGTATCACTCCCTTCAATCCTGTTCCTTTTCAACATAAACAAGGAGCAGCAATAATGAGCGTGCTACATTCAAGGACTGTAATATGGGATACAGAGGACACAGAGGTGAGAGGAACAGTGCAAACGTATCCTGCTTTAAAGCTTACCTCCTCTCTTTCTATTTTTTACGTTTTTCAAAAATATTAAAAGAAAACAAAATAATTAAATGTGTGCGAGGAGAAAAAATGTGGGCATTAAATAATGAGACAGATACAGATGTAGCACACGTCTAACAGCTGCACACACCACATAACCTCCTGACCTTGTCTCAAGCTAATAAGCAAAAAGTGCACAGCCTGCTCCATCACTTAAACAGCCACAAACACAACGCCCCCACCCATTCTAGTCCTTGGATATTAAAGCATAATCCAGACACATCAGCAAAAGACCTTATAGGGCCACAACTACAAACATGAAAAGATTTCACTGTTCAGCAGAGCAAGGATGCAAATGCACTAAAATAAAATCTTTTATCACATCTAACACCAGCCATTAAAAGAGTTCTTGCAAAAAAAAAGTCTGGGATCTAAAAATGATGTCTTGGCCCTGCATGGAACAGCTGATCGTTATATGTTTCATCTGATGAGTGCACCATTCCTTGTAAACTAAGCTTAGCAGCCACACAAACAAGAACAGACAAAAAACAGCACCTTGTTTGCACAATATTTTAATATTTCTGCGGTGACTGCATGTTCTCAGTTTTCCAGGCATTTTAGCAACCTGACAGTCGGATTTAACTCAAAGCACTGCTCTGCTTTAGCTGCCAGAGCCGTTGGCATGCCCATGGGCTCTTAGCCGTTTTAATTTAGGGAATATTAATTTTACCTTTTCTGTCTCTCCTCCAACATTATACACAGATAGGCTCATTCAAAATGTGTAATGCAAGGGTTCTTTTCAGGTCAAGCATTAGTGACAGAATTAGATCCTATCTTATCTATGTAGTGATGGTCTCATTAGATCTCTGATCCACAGGAACAAGTCCTATTCATGTCCCCATTAACGTCTTAGCCAGATTGGGTTGAAAAGTCACTTTAAAGTAGAGACATATGGGTATGGAGAGCCAACAGTCTTTTCAGTGATACTAATGGCATAATAATTATTTCATTCTAAGCACTTTATTCCTATGAGGATATGTGTACTTACCCAGTGTTGTCCCAGTGGAATAAATTGCGGCTGCATATTTTCATCAAACTGTAAATGGGCAGCTTTTAACACATAAACCTCTGCAAGTTTCAGCCACTTCAGCTAAAAGATGACAGCCACTTCGAGGAGGGAAGGAGCGAAGACAAAATGGAAGACAAGGTTAAGAGGTTGTGTGTGGGAAAAGGAGGAGAGGAGAGGGAAGAAGGGATTAAAACATCAGAAGGCATGGAGTTTTGCTTATGGATGACAGGCTGATGGCTGCTCCCACAGGAATTACTGGAGGAGTAATCCCACCAAATGGAAGAGTTTAACAGTTACCACCCACTAAGAGTGATACAGAGATGAGACATGCTCACACACAAACACGCAGTCACTCAAACAAACATTCACATGCATGCAAATGAACATTCGCTACCTCACACATGTCAGTTTTTTTGGGAACTTTGACAATAGATAAGTCAATAATAGTCTAGGCAACACACAGATGAATTATGGCTAAATGGAACCCTACATTTGCACATGCACAGTCTAAGTGGGAACATTGCAGAGAAGGATGGTTCTGTGGAGTGGGTTGGCAAGCAAAGGCAAATTTCATCACCGGCTGTGAAGCTTTCTGTTCACATCAGCAAAATCAAGGACTATTGTGCCCCTCTAAGATGGGCGGGGGGGGGTGGACTGAGTTTTGATGTTTGATTTGACTGGTGGGACTGCTGCTAACACATCAATGCTTGGGTAGGTTTCTGCTGTGTTAGCTGGCAGGCTCCAACACTTTCAAGCAAAACAGCCAGAAAGAGGCAGACGAAACAGGAGGCGGGGTAGGATTGGATTTAGTAAGGCTGAAGCATGCTGCCAAGTGGATGAGCACCTCAAAACAATCCAGACCGTATTTGGCGATTTGAATAAGAAATAAGGAGACAAGAAATTAAACAATTTCCATGATTTTCCTTTGATTCAATAAACACATTTTTTGTCAACTGAAAAGTATCAAAATCAATCCTAAAATTCTATAATTTGTTGGATGACATTTGGAGGATTTGTTTTAGCCTTTTTTTTCAATCTGGAGATGGAGTCACTGTAATCATTACTGATCTATGTAACAAGAGCCTCTCTTAGGTTCAGGTTTATTTCATCCCCCACTTTAAATTAGTATGTCATTTGTATGACATCCAAATTGTCGCCATTAAGGTAAGGTAGTGGATTAATGAATTGATTTTCAGTTAATGGATTAAATGGAAAACACAGATCATATGTCTCTATAGCAGACATCCTAAAGGGAGTTTCTCTCTCACACACAGATGTATAAACTGTTTACTGAGGTTCCATGACCACATGCTTACCTTGAAGTGGGAGAAGTTGGGCAGTAAAACCTTTTAGAGCTTCTCAAACACAATTTTTCTCTTGAGATGATACTCACAGGACGACATGAATATATTGATTTTCCTGAATAGTTGGAAAATTGCCCTGCTGATGATCTCCCTCCTTGTTTCCATTTCCAATATATCAAAGAATGAAAAATATTTTTTATCAAAAAGGCTTAAATGATACAGTAGATGAGCAGTTATTGATCGGTTCAAGGGCATTGATGGGGACTAAAACATTCAAGGCTATGCAGTCCATCCACCAGTTTAAGCTTAACCCTCACTATTGTCATTTTAATCTTAATTCTATCAATTGGCAGAGAAAATATCCTTACCTTTCGGAAACCTTTGACATACACCAAGGTCAATCGTGTTCCACTGATACACAACTATAGAAAAAAAACATACACACTGACTAAAGGGAGCATGTTTTTTAGATTGCCGATTGAAAAAAAACAAACCAAATTGCATTTATAAAACTTTGACCACAGAAGATCAGGAATGTTGGTAATAGCCAACAGTGGAAGTTTTCACAGCGGATCTGACAAAAATCACTTCTAAAGTCTTCCCCAACTGTTAGTCCTTTCACAACTGCTCTTCAGTTCAATTCTTAATATTTTCTGACAGTTTAAGTAGGGTGCCCTGCAAATGCTGACATCCAAGGGGGATACACTTAGACACATTTGAATGTTTCTGTGCAAAAGAAACATGATTTATCCTGTATTCTCAAAATCTTCCTTTTTTTCTCTCTCTTGTGCAACATGAACACTATCACATTAGAATCCAACAAATAATGTATTAATGATTCTCATTGTAGTTGAGCATTCATATATTGGAGTGATTCAAGCCACATTACCTGGGCATGCCAGTTTCAGGTTAATGGAGGTTCAGAAACTAATGACCTCTCTCATCTTTCAATGTAGGAGAACCTGCAGTGGCTGACTAAATACTTTTTGCCCCTCTATATTTTTGCAGTGAACAATTCTAGTTTTTTAGTGAAATAAAACAAATAGATCCTTTCTTGATACATGTGTCCTACTTCTATCAGTGACCATTGAGAAACTTTCCACCTTGTCTCAGGCCTGACTTAGCAGCCCAATTAACCTGTGACTTACAGTAATGAACCAATCATAAAAAGTAATGCCGTAGGAACAGCATACAAGAACAGTAATGCATATTACACAGCATGAAGGGGAGGGAAGTTTTTTAGGCCCATGGTTCAAATGGTTACTGGAAAAAATCAGAATATGCACCCTCTGTCTTAACATATTTGACTTTTTTACTTTCCAAAAATGCTTCACATTTAGATGAATATTAAGTAAAACATGGGAGGAAGCATAGAATTTTGAAATGGGTTTTTCAAAAGAATGCAAAAATATGCGCGTAATTTCAGATTAATTTCCCCTTTCGTTTTTAAAGTGTGCAGTCAGTATCTTTGTATAAAATCTTTCGCTATCTTAGAGGACCAAATATCTAGGGGAAAATGCCCGTGAGGGTAGAGGCTCTCATCTACAAATTAAAAATGTTTAAGAAATATCCCTGATCTTTTCTTCTTTTTCTTATTTCTGTTTTGTTCCCATTGTGGTCCCACTCTTACCCTAACAAAAAACTGGAGTGTGTGGCTCTTTCTACTGCAGAACACTTCACACCTATGCAGTACATTTCACACATACACATAAGAAAGTCTTAAATGGAAACACAGTGTAGGTATACACTCAAGTTTTTAGGAAGAAAAACAATTACCAAAGTGTGAGATCTGTGTGGTGAGCCTTTACGGGAAGCCATATTGAGGAGGGCACACTTGCCAAGTGTAGGTTTCATGTAAACAAACTATTTAAAAAAGAATCTGCAAACTGACTGTTCCATTGAACTTTTCCAGATCTTCCAGTTTCTATCACTTGCAAATATTTGCTTTGAAAACTGTTGAATGCAGTGCAAATCTACATGTCTGCAGGGAAACCGACTCAGGGGAAAACAGCAAATATGACAGCAGGAAGGTGCATGTGCAAATCTCTTTGAATTCATTGTACACATATTAAATGATGAATTTTGAAGTAAATTTGAATTAAAATCGGATGGCCTCTGTCATACAGACAAAAAATATTTCTATCAGATACAGCTGAATTTCATTTTTTTCCTGGTTGTTAAAAGTTGCTGTCCTGACACCCTGTCACTGTCCAGTGCAAATCACCGCTCAGTCTGAGTGGCACATGGGCACTACAGTCACCAGTAAAAATCGTGGGCAAAAGCTTGTATGTAATTATTTTAATCAGACCATATCTGTCAATAATCACATAAAATCCATTGATTCGCCAACTACTGTTTGTTCCTATTCTGACACCCTTTATGGATTATGGGTTAGTTTGTTACACAGAAACATATGGACAGGCATAATAAAAAGGCTTTAAAAAAGAGTTTACACAAAGAAAGACAAACATTGGCAGGTTTTTAAATGGGACATTTACAGTATCATGATTGAAGCCACTTAAATTTGACAAACTTGATTAGGGATAGGGCCAAATTTATCACCCAAATGCCCAATGAATTAGTTGCAAACAAATCCATTTTCACCAAGTGAAATATTTTTATGCTTTTTGTCTTTCTTTGTGAGGAGAATTTGTGTTTGTCCAGCTCTAATATAACACTAAAGAAACATCTGTGCCAAGTTTGAATGCTGTTAGGTTAGGGTAAGGGTTAAAAACAACAAAAACACAAGTTTCTGCTAGGATTCATTAATTGGTGATTGTGATCCAGTGAATTCACAAAATAATCTACTGAGCATTCATACATCAGATTTAACAAAGACATATCTTAAGATTGTTTCACAGGCACCTAGAAGAAAGATGTATGATCATATAGTAAAATACTCCTAACTCCTGTTAAAAAAGTCAAATATCTCTATCCTCTATTTCATTGATGAAGTGAAACCTTGTATGAAAGTGGAAGTTATGATCGCGCAGGAAAAGCGGTTTTTGGAGTTCCAAGCTAAATCTCCAAGAGAAGGATTTAAAGTGTTAAATAAGTACTTTGAATCTCTCTGCAATCATTTATAGATTAAAGTAACATGTGGAACATGTGTAATGGGATGCTATAATAAACATGAAAAATGACATCACAGTCTATAAAAAGTAAAAGCACTCAGCATTCAGGGGCTCCATTCCAGTGGTCCCATGCCACGTAGCTCTGGGGTCAGAGGTTAGGTCAAAGGTGCCCTCTAATTAGCCTGTCTGCCAGCCATCCATGTCTCAAAGGATGGGCACCATTCATGGCATCTCACCCCTGACCTATGGCTACTGGTCACTAAAACAGCCCTACAGTGTCAGAGGTAGGCATTGTACACCAGAGCGAACCTTTCACCTAGAGAAAGGCCAGAACAGAGTCATCAGTGGTTCCTCAACAGGAGAAAAGAAGATAGAAAATGGGACGGTGGTGATCTCAACATATTCATATCTAAATGTGAGGAAAAAGCCTGTCTAGACAGTTCAGTTGGAGAACTGGAGCCCAGGGAGAGAACATCGAGTATCCTCCAACAGAAATGTGACCGCTCTACTTTTTCACAGAATTTATTCAAAGCTGTGTACTTAATGACACCAGACAGAGCTGTTCCTACAAAACAGCAGCGAGAATGCAGATCAGCTGAATGACTGCACCAGAAGAAGATGCAAAAGAGGGAAAGGCATTGGATTTCTAAAGCAGGACAGCTTATTCATGTGAACATCACATGTCCCTGTGGATGTGTGTCAGCCATAAGAGCTCCTGTGTTTTTCTGCCATGATCTAAAAAATATTCAGGGCCATGTGCCTTAAAGGCCAGGAATAAATAGACTGATTTAAGGGATACATTGAATAGAAACATACACAAAAGGACCACACACACCGACAATAAGGTCACTGTGTGAACACTTAAATAGCATTGAAAGAGAGGTGTATGGAAGACGATCAGTCATATTTGTTATTTTAGTGAAAATTGAACATTTAAAAAAGAGTGTTTAAAGGAAACTGTTAAAGCTTAAATTAAAACACAAATACACAGCATAATATATGTATAAAAATACATGCGTCAAACATCTTTGAACTGAAAAAGAAATTTAGAAAGTATTGGCGCACCGAACACGTCACGCCACAAACCGAAAGTTGCGTTCTTTCATTTAAGTTATTCACATACATATCAACATAAACCCCACCTCATCAGTTATGATGAAGTGGGGTTTATGGTGATATTTAACACATAGTCTGAGATGGTCTGTAGGACGGATAATTAGGATTCTCCTTAAACTTGCTATTCGGTCAACAACTGATCATTGTTCCTTTTTTGGCTTTATTATTTTATTCTCTACCTTGCATTCCTATTATGATGAATGCTTTTCAAGTAGGTTTTATCGGACTGCTGTAATGGCCTCTCTACCTCACTGTCAGCTGCATTGGGAGTCTCTATTATTCATCATCTCCACTCCCAGGCTATTTATACCTGCTTTTACAGCCAGTCTGTCCTTCTGCTTCAGTGGCTGCGACTGTCTACACAAATACAACTAAATCCACTCTTCAGTTCTGGCTTGCTTTAGGGTTGGCTTGACACAGAACGCCCCCCCCCCCAAAGATAGGGAAAACGCATATGCAAACAGTAACCACATTCTTCTACCTGGGTTGTGCCACAAAAAAGAGGAAAAACATCAGAGCTGTAGAAATGCTGAAAACCTTTTTTTAAAAGCACCTGTTAAAATTATAATGTAAAACAAACAAGCAGAGCAACATAAATGTTGTTAGCACATGCCTTGTTACACATATGATTATTCTGTTGCAAATCTTGAGAGTTAAATGTTTTTTGGATGAATCGGGACGGCACAAACACTCTGCCTCTGGATATCTTCCTGGGGTATTATATCCTCTGAAGGGCTACCCATCCCTCAAAGATCACAGAGTCACGTCCCTTCACATGGGTGCATCCACCATACCCACTGAAAAAGAAAATGCTTTCACAAAAGACCATTTCAGCAGCCATCCACCAGGTATTTGCAGACATTGGTCAAATATAGTATATCTGAGGGCAGTGATGTGTGTGCTCTCCTGCATGGGACACAGCTGTTCGGTTCACTGACAGAATGGAAAAAGAAGCCGGCTGAGATTGCAATTCCTCTCAGACATTTCCAATCACAAGCCATTGTTTATATTTTAGAAGGATGACTCATTTCGGCTGTGTGTGTTCAAGTTCACGCTTCCAGTGCAGAACAAAGATTGGGGTGCCCACTTCTGAGCAAAACACCAAGCTGTTAAAATTAACATCTTTTTGTATTCAAACACTGAAACACCTTTTTACCTTGAAGAGGACGACAAGATCTTATTAGGTGATGTTTAGCAGCTTCAACATTGTGTTTGTTGTCTTGAGTTGTGTTGCATTGCCCCCTAGATGATGGTTGACTGCATTACAGAACTGTTTTTTTTGTCATCTGGAACTCCAAGAGAATTCCAGATTGCAAGAAAATTAATAATTTCTGATGGCCCATCAGATTTTCTAAGAAAGCATTCAGTGCATTTTCAATGTTTGTACCCTTTGTAGTGAACTGTGTAGAACTCCATTATAAAGGACCAAACATTGCATTGGTCATGTTGGATGCCAAATACAACAAACGTTTCCAAAATGCAACATTGAACTTAACCACATAACTCAGTTTCCAAACCATCACATGGCACTATTCATGACATTTGGGGGTTGGCTACTTATCCAAAGATTCTGATTCATTTAAAGACCCATAAGGGTGTTTAAACTGAAAAGTTTCAGGAGTCGTGTTGCTGAAACAAATTAACATCCTTATACTGCAGGTGGAATTTTAACCAGGGCAATGTTATGATGCAGGACTCACTTGTAACAATTCCTTGTAACAATTTTTTCCTTTTTTTTTTTTTTTAAAGACCTAAGGAAAGAGCCAAATATCGACAATGAAAACACAGAAGATTGTCATGATTTTTGCCAATTTATTTTTTTTATTCGTATACATTAGTAAATTATTTGTGCGTTACCAATTCTTTGGGACCGAGGCTAATTGGCAGGAGTGTAAACCAACGCACACAACTGTCATTAGGAACGGACAGAGAAGAGTATGGCTTCATTACTACAACAACTGGTCAACGAAAAGCCAGAGTACTGAAAAGGAAATACAGTTACTTAAGTAGCTATGTTGGTCTCATTAAGTGCAGTTTTCAGTGCTCCATGTCATGATGCATGTTACTGGGTAATTCCAATGACTCCACAGGCCAGACGTCCACCAGCATTACCAGTTTTCAAACTTTCCTCATTTCCTCCTTTTCCAAGATCATCAGCTTTCTCGTGGATCTAAACAAAATTAAACATTTTTATTTATAAAAAGAAAAAAAAAGTGGTGTATTGGACGGCAAAGAGCTGCCACATTTCCTTACCACCATGGTTCTGCCAATGATGGAATATGGGCCTGCAAGTGTGATAACTTTGTCTGTGATGTTTATCTTGGCAACATTATCTGCTCCTGCAGTCACATTACCTAAGTCTCCAACATGTCTGTAAAGGAGAGAGAAAAAATATATGTAAAAAAAATTATAATTGTCAAATTATCCAAACAGAAGCTCATCAATATGTAATTTAGAGAAGCTTTTTAATGTTTTGAAGTTATTCAGACATCTAAAACATTAAGTCCAGTTTGTTTTAATGATTTTATTCAGCCAGCGTCCAAGTAAGATGACAAGGAAAAGATGGCAAATGATCCTCCAGAAATCTTCAGTGTTAATGAGTGCTGATACTGTAACAGTTGCTAACTTTTGTTGCTCTTGTAAATGTCATACAAAAACTTCAACTCCAAGTGTGTGATTAAAGGCAATATTTAACACCCAGAAGATATACCTAAGTAGGTGCAGAGGCTATTGCCTAAAGAGCAGGTGTTGATTTATGTTAAGTTCATTTAGGACATCAAAAGTTCTAGAAAACACACTGCCAGTTGTGGACCAAACATCTAAAATGTATTAAAGGTCCCTTTCAAACAGAACTACTCATCAGGATACAATGCTTTAATAACAGCTTTTAAAGTACCCAGTAAACCATTAACCACACTAGTAATGTGTTCATATGTTTTTAGCCAAATCTTTGAAGAAAATGTTTGTTAAAATCATGATGAGCTCTCTGGAAAATTGGGAAGAAATGTTAGCTGAAACAAGCAAATAAGCCATAATCAATCTCACGGCACAGGAAAAGGCTCCATTTGAGATAAACATACCCTCTGGTGCAAAATGTGACAGTAGTACAGTATGGTTTTTGTTCTAATTAAAGAGCAATCATCTATGCAAGCTCCAGCAGTCTCTGCACTGAGGACAATGTCACCGTTCAAACCATTTGTAGCCTCAGTAAAATGCAGATCGGGCGCCCCCTCAAAACATTTAGAATCATGCTGTTTGTCATTTTCTTACATGTTGAAGATGTGGAAAAAACAAAGGGCAGATTGTGTTTGAGCATTTTCAGGCACTCCAATTTGAAATTTAAGAGAACCACCTCCCTTTCTGATGGACTCACCTTACTTCATCATTAGGGCCTGCATGAGTCTTGTTGTGAGGGTTATAGTGAGGGCCAGCACTGACACACCCTGGGAAAGAGAAAATGTCAGAAAGCCAAGAAAACCAGTCAGCCCTTACATTTCCCAAAAGCCAAAAGATTTCCACATTGAATATGAATTCTATAATTACCGTTTGTGTTGTCACCAAAAGCATGGACATGGAAGCCATGCTCACCAGGAGTAAGGCCTTTGATTTCTCCTGTCAGCTTTACAGGAGCTGAATCACTCTGGTAAAAAATAAAAATGAAAACATTAAAATGTAAAAATCACATCAAACAAGGGTCTGAACATAAAAGCACAGCAAGCATCAGCAGAGCAGAGTTCCCGGATTCCTAAATAAAGCCTGATTGGTCCTAAAGATCACACTAACAATTTCAAAACAGTTGAGATAAACATGAAGGACTTCCGGGCGGCCTATGGCACGTGGTCGCTCGGTCCAGAGTCGCTCTATCGCGAAAGGCCGAGGTCACGCTATGACTCAGCAAAAATAAACAACATTTAAGATCACCAGTGGCGCGTTTTAATACAGCAACATATGCATATATTGTCCGCGTAAAAGGTCACACAATAGAGGTCATAACATACTTGGTACGATTGAAAATTTCGCTAAACTACTAAAATAGAGAGGAACGAAGACCGAAAACCTCTAACTTACGCAACAGATGTTTACACTGTTAATCATTACCAAATCTCCGGCTATTAGTGTCCAAAGGTTATGTCTTAAGTTGCCGAGCTTTGATTTCAGCCATTGTACCCAGTGGCTATTTATGCCATAACATGAATTGCCTACTTTGAATAAATAGTGTCAACTAGGTGTCATACAAGCGCACTCCCCGTCTTATTTTGCAACGTGCAGTTGAACTCTAATTTGCATTGAAGAGGCGTTGAATAACGTCATGCAAACATGCAAGGACTAGCCAAGCTGAATGACTTGAGATTTAATTAAAACACAAGCCAAGATGAATAGGAAACAGCGAATATGTCTGCTAAAAGCCTCTGAATGGAGAACTACGCTAGCTTAGCCTTCACGCACTTAAGCACCCAGACACACGAACGTAGAATCTCTGGTTCTGCTCGTTCGGAACGTTACAAATCTTACCTCCTGTTCAAAATAAACAGTCCCACTGGTCTCACCGGCTCCTTTGAGGACACAAACAGCTTTGAGCACCATCTTTGCAACAGTTTTCCAAGACACCAAAGTTACAATTGTGTGCTCGTCTTCTGCAAGACAACCTAACTATGTACGAGTTTAATGGGCGGGGTCGTGAGAGCAATAGCCAATCATAATCAAATGAAAAAACTGGCGAAATTTAATTGGGCAAAACAATTCATAACATTTGCAGTTCACGAGGTAACGTTAACTAGTTATAATAAATATCCCTAATATATATCTCTTAATAGAAAATAAATCCATTGGTAAATATATGTCTATGTTAATGCTTTCAGCAGACGCTTTTATCCAAAGTGACTTACAAAGTAGACACAATGTTACAGTTACCATCAATTTGACAATAAGATCTCTAAAAGAAAATCAGAATCAGTGTGGACAGCAAAGAGATAGAGGGAAGTGCAGAAAGAGTAGCAGAGGGGGTAATGTAGACATTAATGGTATTTTAATTACATTCGTATTTTCTGCTTATGGCCCTATTTACATAATGATACCATATTTGTCAGTAATCCATGAGAAATTATTAGTAAAATATTTTTGGTACATTTCATTATCTCAGTCCAGTTAAATGATGGTGTACATTTGCATTGCATTTTGATAGTTTCACATGAAGATTTAACAGAATTTTATCATACTGTAGATCAGGGAAATCTTTTGGTTTAAATAACAAGGGATCATTTTAGGTGGACTGAAGCCTCCATAAAATCAGGCCCAACACTCCTGCTGTAAAATTTAAGGCAGTCTTTCATATGAAGGGAATACGATTTACATTCAATCACTTTATAATGAAACCTTTTCATTAGCTCAAGTCAATTTTCAAAGTTCAAAGAAATACAAGATAGCCAAATTGGTTATTTTTAATGTATTTATCTGTAGAAACCAAACTAAACAATAAATCTAAACTGCATTAAGCATTAAATACAAAAAGCAGAATCATTTGGTACAAAAATAGTTTATTAAAAACAATTTCCTGTGGCTGAAATATTGCAGATTTGATCTCCACGTCTTTTGTATTTTAAACAACTCATAGAAACATCTGTCAACTTTCAACCACCAGGAGTTAAAAACGTTAAAGCATGGGAACTCTGACGTTCTTTCCACATCAATTTTGTTTCTCTCAGATAAGCAAATCACAGAATATTAACAGCAATTACCATGAAACCTTTGAAGTTGTCAGTGATACAAGCATATTTACAGCAGTGTTCCAGGCAGTAACCTTCATTTCATCACTTCAGGTCTGTTCTCCTCACCTTAGTTAATAAAAACTAATAATAATAATAATTCACACAAGAGATGCACTAGCCAATTCTGACCAAAGTCAATACAGTGTGTGTTTGGTGAAACAAACACTAGTTTGGTTGTGTTTATCAAATTAGGTTTATAAAGAACAAAAAAAACAAAGAAGTACTATTTACTTTACATACTTTGCTGACACCAAAGAACATTTTCAGTTGGCTGACTTGGCAGACAAATGGCTGCCTAAATGAACTATTCCACCATCACATTCTTTAGAAGCTTATTTTTTAAGGTCAGGAACCAGGAAAGCCCAGTGGACACATAACATTCTAACCTTTCTTTCTGATCCAACAGATGCCCCTTCGCCCGTTTAGAAGACTACCAAAACACGTGTATTTCATTCAAACATTTGTTTGAAAAAAATTCCCAAAAATTAAAACCAGCTAATACTTCTTACAATTTGCAAAGTTAAACTAAATCCATGTTGGATTTTCTTTCTTTCTTTCAAACAGGGGCAGAAAGAGTAGATGACAGTAGTTTATATCCTAGAAATGTTTTAGTGGACTTCCAATAAACCTTTTGACCATTTGACAGCCAATACAAAAATGGGAATTTCCCTACCAGAGAGAATATTTTGCCTAATTTCCTTTTTTTGTTTTTGCGGTAAAATCAATCTAATTTCGTTTTCCATAAAAATATCCTTAAGGCTCATCACCACATATTGTTTAAAACCGTCAGATTTCTTCTCATACTGAATATTTCAAAGGTCCTGCACTTCAATAAACTTTTTACATGATTTTCTGTGCAATGTTATGTCAGCAGAAAATTGGATTAAATGCTCAGGGAGGGAATTACAAAATTCCAATAACAGCTTTGCAGTAGCGCGACATCTGTATCAGTACCCTATAATCAATTAAATGGAAGCAATTTTTCAAGATTATCTTGGAATGGGTTATCTCTTAATGTATTCACTAAGATATGACTTTCCTTGTTCTCAGAGTTCTTAAGAGAAACACTAGTTTAAAAACTTCCACAAAACTGTACTGATGGTGGATTTTAAAGACACCAGGAAAGATTAATCAATTATGGCATCAAGCATCTGTACTTTGACATCTTTTTAAGGCCACTATTGTCCTTTAGAAGTGGAGCCTTCTTGGCTGCATTAAAATAAGGATGAGCCAACACTTAACCCATAAGATGAGAAAAGAAAGAAGAACCTCTATCACAACAGAGTTGTTTTAGACAATATTCAGTGTTCGATGTGACATTTTGACTGAAAAGAAAAACACAAAAAAACACCCCTCTAAACGAACACATTTCCATCATTGAGAAGTGCCTGCCATCTCACACTTGTAAAACGGAGTTAAAAATAAATCGACACAAATCATGTCTCCTCGGTCAGAATAAAAATTGTTTAAAAAAAAAAAAAAACTATACATGCGAGCACTCATTTTTTACAACCATTCACAAGAAGAAGAAGAAGAAAAAAAGCAGCCGGTTGGCAATAACTAACAAGGATTTTTAGTAAATAGATGAAATGCAGATATGAGGCCAAATTCTAATTAATGAAATGTCAATGATCGTGTGTTTTGTGTTTGGGAGAAAGAAAGGTGCTACTGCCCAGAAACTGTCAATTACAAGCTGACTAACTGTGACTAGTTAAAAATCTACCTTCCAACAACTGAGACTGATGATTCAGTCGGACAAAACCTTCTGTATATTTCCGTGGTGGACAGCTGTCTCTGGCAGGAGGCCTATGAGGCTGCCTCCGCTTTGCTTTCTGAGGGCTCGCTTTGGGCTGTGGGTGAAGGCTCAGGGGGCACCGCATCTCCAGTCGGGGTGGTCACATCTGGGGGCGGAGCTACGTGTTCAGAATCCGCCTTCTGTTGAGATGCTTCCCCCTCCGGTTCTTTGCCCATTTCCGTGGTGACCACAGGAATCACACGAGACTGCTCTGTGCTGTTAGAGGTCCGAAATTTGTCCATGTTTTCCAGTTCGGCCAACCGATCATCCCTATCCCATCGCGTGGTCCTCTCTCGCCGCTCCGCACGCCTTGGCCTTTCCCCTTTTCCTTCATCTCCTCTGCCTCTTTCTCGACCAGCCCCCTCCCCTCTGTTTCTCTCCCCTCCCTCCCCCCTCCCTCGGTCCCTCTCCCCATCATCCCCCCTCCCTCGTTCCTTGTCTCGGTCCAGGCTGCCTCGCCTCTCCCTCCAGTCCCGTCTATCTCTGTCTCGATCGCGGTCTCTGTCGCGGTCTCTTTCTCTGTCTCTCTCCCAGCCTCCCCCACGGTTGCCGCCATCTTCCTGCCAACCTGCAAGCCTGTCCCTTCCATCCATTTTATCATTTCCGCCTCCCCGCGCTCCTTCACCAAACGGACGCCTGCCTCCTCCAAAGCCCCTCTCTTTTTCTCTCTCCCTGTTCCGATCCCAGTCTCTCTCCCTCTCCTGCTCTCTCTCCCTGAATCCAGGTCTCTCTCCCCTGAATGACCGATCCTCCATTTCCTCCGGCCCATCGATGCCTCTCGGACCCCCCGGTCTGATAAAAGGAGCTGGGGGAGGGCTTTGAAGGGGGGGGCCCTGAGGGGGAGGGCCATGTTGATGAGGGAAAGGAGGCCTCATATTATGTGGAGGCGGCATTCCAAAGCCTCCTTTAGTCAGGGGGGGCTCGTGGTGCATCACCTGGGGGTGGGGCCCCCTGGGTATCATCTGTGGAGGTATAGGCGGTATGTTGGGGTGAGGTGGTCTAGGCCCGTGGGGGGGAGGGAACCGCTGCATGTGAGGCGGCGGTGGACCTGGAGGCCGCTGGAGTGGGATAATACCAGGCCGTGCACCCAGCAGACCACCAGAGGGGGGCTGAAGATTTCCAGCATGCCCACCTGGAGGTCCAAGTGGTGGGCCACCAGGGGGGCTGATGAGAGGTCCACCAGGAAGACCACTTGGAAGTCCAACTGGAGGACCACCTACTTGGTTACCTGAAGGTGTAATGAAATGCAAAGCGATCAATATTTTATAACAGCCTCATATGATCCACATGACTTCTCCCAGTCAGCTGAAAACCCAGCATGAAAAACACAGACTGACCCATTGGCCCCAACTGATTGTTAAAGATGTTGGGAGCCTCCAGGGCCTCATCCTTCCTGTTCCCCAGACCTGTTGGATCATGGGGTGGCTCATCAACTCCAACTTTGGACGGAGGTGGGGGACCAAGTGGCATCGGACCCGGGGGAGGAAAACCTGGGAGAATAGTAGAATAAGGAATGAAAAGTGCATCTCTGTTCTCGCATAAAATGTAGAGTAGAGTAATATAAGATAACTAAAGCTATAACAAATTAAATAGTATACATTTATTAATACTTATATACACTCAAAATAAATATTTTCTTTTTCCAAGAGCTTCCTGTAAAACCTAAATGAGAACAAGAGGACCCCCAAAGCCATTACTTCCGTGATTTATTCCTTGATTTAAGATCAGATTTGTCTTTATATCTGTGATATTTTTGTCTATTTTTAAAAATCAAAATGGTTGTCCTTGCTTTTTAAACGGTACAAAAAATTCCTTTCACTCATGGACTGGCGCTGGAATTTACTCCATAATACATTATGAAGGGTTAGAAAGCACTACCTGGGATGTTCACAACAATAAAGAAGATAAAAGATAAAGCTAACTTTTAAATGCTAACCAACAAGGAAAACATTTTGTAAAGAGGGGATTAAGCAACACAGCGAATAGACTTAAAACTATGATTAATAGGAAGGGGGCTCCGGAGAGGAAAAATAACAATAAGGAGTGATAGGAGGTGCTACCTGGAGGCATTTGCATGGGGTTGAAACCATGTCTGATGAAAGGTGGAGGGGGGACTCCTGGAGTGAAAGTGGGTGGAGGCATGCCCATGGGGCCAGGAAACACTGGAGGTTGGAGAGTACCCACAGCAACCATTGGCTGTTGCATTGGAGGAACCTGAAACCATAAATGAGGCTTTACTGTGCGAGTGATTTTTCTGATATGGTAATGAAACTCCTGTGAGGGTTAAGCAATTCTGAGTCACTGCGGCAAGAAGAAATTCTTTAATAATCTTTAATAAGTCCATTATGTGCTTTACAAAACCTTTCTAACAACAGATAGATGAATTTCTAATTGAAAAATGCCTGATGCTGGTCTTCAGCTGATGTTTACCTGGACAGGAGGAGCAGCTGCAGGTAAAACCTGCGTCTCCTCCATCTGCTGCTGTTCAGACCGGCCGTTATGGGTCAGTTCCTCTGAATGCTCAATACTCTTCCTCACTCCACTCCAGTCTGAGGACAAAACCCAGCGCAAATTAGAAAAAGATAAAGTAGCTGAATGGAATGAATGCAGCAGTTCTCTTTGTCTGCTAATGTTAAACATGAAGAGGATGATTATGTTCTACCTTAATTTAGTATATGAGTGACCTTTTACCTGGTGATAAGGTATCTACATCCAGTATTCCTCCCTCTTTTAGCTCCTCCAACTGGTCCTCTCTGATCTTTGTCCAAGGTATGTAGGTGACCCCCAGCTCTACATCCCAGTACTGTTTAAAATCGGCCTTTATACCCTTGTTCAAGGCCCAAGCAATCTGGCAGGAAACAAAACAAAAATAATTCATTTACATGTTGTGATATTGACATTTTTTTTAGCCTAATAATAAGCTTTGACCCATAACTGAGCTCACCTTGATTGCTTTCTGGTTAACCTTAAATGATCCTCTACTGAGCTTCTGCAGCGCCCTGTATGCATCTTGTCTATGTATCATGACAATGTAAGCACAGCCGCGCGGAGGGATCATCTAAACAAGACGGAAAGAGACAGTCAGACAGGTGAGGAGACATCTATACCTTTGTAGACTTTTTTCTTTTAGTTCTAAAGAGTTTGGACACTAACCATTAAGCTTAAGTGGACCAGTGTTTAAAAAATACCCCCTTTTTTATTTAAAAAAAAAAGAAAAAAGAGTGACAAGTGATACAAATTATTAGAATTTTTGTTTGTACCTCTTATTTGAACCTTTATTAAAAGGGGGCGTTATAGTGCTACAAACATTTATTGTACAGACACACAAGTCAGGTGTTGACACACCACACAGAGCTGAAAATGTCTCTTGGATGCTTCGAAACCAGATTGGTTTAATCTTATTTCATACAACCTGCCAAAAGCTTGTCCTAAACACATTCGGGGATGTGTTTGTAAATGATTCTCATTCAAATTAAACTAACCTCCGAGTGGGATTATGCATTATAGTCAGGATGTGTGTATGTGTGTGATGCTTTGTTCTGAGTTACTGTGTGCGCTCCACCACACCCATAAGACTTGCCAGCCACTTAAGTGTCCAAACAATGTAAACTTTATTGCACCATTTCTTAAAAAGAGCAATTGTAAACAACAATGCGGAGGCTTTGAGCTGCTCAGATAATAAATACCATTAAAATACTGAACATATGAGCACAAAGGCTGTCAGATAGACAACAACAATTCCAATTAAGCAACGAAAATTATCCAAAACCTCGTTCAGAACTGAGGTCTCAGCTGCAGCAATATTACTGATCCTCATGAATCCACTTACATTGATGGAATCTATCTGTCCGAACTCCTCCAGTAAAGAGGCGACATCTTGCTGTTGTGTCCTTTTGTCCAACTGACCCACCCAGAGTGTTGTGCTGCAAACTATGCAGGACAAACGGAGGGAAAGGTGTATAAAGAAGCAAAACTGGATTGGTTGGGGGTAGTTAAAGAGAAAGTGCGACTCACTGCTCAGCGTCTCGCTTTTTGGTGGTGGAAGGCCTTTCTGTCGTCTCTCTCGTTCTTTCTCTCTCTCCCTGCGCTCCTGCGAGCGAGAGCGGGGGGAATGGTGTCGTCGATCTCTGGAACGCGAGCGGGACCGCCTGTGCCGGGACCGCCGCGAACGGGAATTGGACCGTGACCTCCTCCTCTTCGGGGATCTGGGGATGAGAAACAAGACAAATTTTAAAAGAAATGTATTCTCTGCAGATCAGTAAAGAAAGGCCAAACAATAAGGACATACTAAGCATTAGACCGCTTTCTATGAAAACAAGCATTCTTTTCGGACACTCACCTGGAGCCTGAGAGGGACCTTTGGCCACGTCTGCCGTCTCTCATGGATGAATGGTCCATGTCTACTGAGGAGTCCTGACATGATATGAAAAAGGAGCATATAGTGAAACTTTCCAGGCTATAACTCATGTCTACACACATTCTGGGTGACAACAGTAAAGACAGCATCAGGATTAAACTGAAATCCATCTTTAAAAGTCCTAATTTATAGTGGCAATTTCTTTCTCTGTGAAATAGCTTATTATATGTGTATAGTTTGCAGTACCTGTTGTTGCTGGGCAGCATTTTGGGGAGGATATATCCCTGGGAAGTTTGGCGGCCCAGTGGAACCAATGTGAGGTTGCCCTGGCAAACCATGACCCATAGGGGGCATCCCCATAGGGAAGCTCTGTCCCGGCAGGAGACCAATGGCCTGGAGTTGGCCATTAGGTGGGACAGGAACCTGAGGGCGACAACTCCTGTCAGTCTGATGCATGTGGAATAGGAAATAGGCAATGCCTCGGATGTAGGAAGGAGTTGACTCCTTTACCATAGCGTAAAGTAATGAATAGAGTAAATCTTTAAGTCCAAAGAGGTGCACAGAGGACAGAGAAACGGCTTAATGGAGGTGCGTTTACTGTGGATGCGACCATCTCTCGCTGTTTTTGACATCCTGACATTGGGTAAATCGGTTTAAGGTAAATATTCGAAGGCCAGAGACACTTCTTACACCTATGTGACAGATGAAAAATATCAAAGGCCGTGGCATGCATTTTTTTAGATGCTGTTATTGTGCCAATTCATGTCTAATTAATCTTTTTTGTTGTGACAGCGCTGTTACTTTGACTCCTCTCTCCTTGTGCCTCTCTTTGCATCTCTTGGGGAAACAAGACGAGGATGAGCAAATTAGGTTATTATGTATGAGGCATCTGAGAAACTGCTACACCAACTGTTTGCCAAGAACCTTCAAAAACAGTAAAGTTCAACCCTGTATTCTGTTGACCTCTCTAATCATAGACACAGTGCAGGTATATTTTGAAGCGGTAGGAATAAATAGGACCTTTAAATGAATTTGGCTTGTCTGTAGGCATGAAGACCTTTCTATTTAGAAGACTAAATGTACTTCACATTACCTGCTGTGAGAGGTCCTGTGACGTGTTCATCATCTGCGTACTAAAGTGCTCCATGTGCGGGGGAAAGGCCGGAGGCTGTTGCATACTGCCATTAAAAATATACACTGTAAGCTTCACAAATCAAAAATGAGACGCAAACTTTTCACTCTATATCACAAATGTGCCGTCCTCTTACAATGGAGGCTGTGATGAGATTTCATCCTTTTTTGTGTCTTCTCCAACCTCTGGTTCATCATCATAGTCAAAACGGTCCAGCAATTTCTAAGAGAGACAGAAAATGGTGACTTTTTTTTCTTCAGTAAATATGCTTAAGCCGTGCTATAAAATTTTTAAATGGTGACAATGGTAAATTGAAATTTAAAGACTCAAACGCACCGTCACTTTGTCAAAGGCTGGCTTCTGCTGAGCAGGTTGGGTGGGCAGCGGAGGCTGTGACGAGGGCGGGTGCAGCTTAGGAATGGCCAGGGCTGGGGGCGCGTTTTGGACCGGCGCGTGAACAGTATGAAGAGGAGGCTGGGCGTTGGTCTCAGCCTTTAATGGCTGCTGCTGAAAGTTCTGGAGCATCTGCTGAAGCTAAAGGCCAGTGAAAAATTAACAGAATCACAGTGTTGATTGTCCGAAAAAGATGTGAACACAGAAAAAAAAAACGCATGAAAGGGGCTCAGCTAATGCCCGTCTGCATTAATGCAAACACACCTGCTGACCCTGCGTGGTCTGAAAGAGCTGCGCCACAGCAGCAAACGCTTCTGAGTTGTGCAGCTGAGGAGCGGATGTCATGGTGGAGTTGGCTGTTACCTCAGTAACGGGCGCTTTGGCTGGAGGTGGTGAGGAACCTGAGCAATGAGACCCAACTATGAGTATATGTGCAAACTGAATCCCTGTTACATTGGACTATGTCTGTTTATTTCCCCAGTGGACAGAAAAGCCTGTTCAATATGTATGACACATATCAAACAGTTAATGAAGATGATTCAATTATAGAAACGAAAAAATACTAGCCTTACAGCTACAGTGTTGCCTATCGAACTGGCTTAAAAAATAAGTGCAGGACAGTATTCAGGACTCTCTGAATGACGAAGTTTACCAGGCTCATCTGTGCTTGTGAAGGATGCCCCACCACTGCCAGAGCCAGCGGCCATATCCAGGAGGGGCTGTATGACCTCGATCTTAAACACCCCATTCTTCTGCCACAGGTTCAACACACGCACAATCTTACTCTGCAGAGGAATAAAAAAAACACACATGAACATGAATGATGGGATGGGTTGAAATGAGAACATTTGACTGATCATTTGACTGATCAGTTTCTTGCCAGTGTGCATTCTGCACCCACTATTTCAGATCTTACCCTGTCTTCTACGGGGCAAAGGCAGAGGTTCTCAAAGGTTCCTGTGATGTTTTTGGTGAACCGTGGACCGAAAACATCTTTGTCTGCTCCAAACTGGTGCCTGGACTGCCTGACGATGGAATCCACCACATACAAGCCTGCTACTTTATACTCAGGCTTACACTGGAGGAACGAGATGGAGAACAAACAGGTCTGAGGTGATATTTTTGATGTAGATCAATTGGTTTGTCACTGAATTTAAAATAAATCTGCTCACCTTTTTGATAAACTTTTCCACTATCTGGACCACGTGTTTGTAAAGCTGAGAAAGACAGTAAAGCAAGCATACTGTCATCTGGATACAGGCTCAAAAAATGAATAACAATAGACCACAGAAGTCAACTGAAGACATAAATGAAGGGTGAAACTTTCTTACTTTCATAGCTTTTATGGCCGATTTGGTGATGGAGATCATCTTTGCCCGAGATATTGGGGGCTTGGAGTCCATCAATGAGAATAACTACACAGAACACAGTAGGTCATAGATCAGTTAAACGTGAAACCATGACACAGGAGGGAAAAAAAACAATAAAAAGTAACAGATGGCTGTCTTTTCAACATCTATATTCTATTGCATTTTCTCTCCCAAAACTCTCTCACTCATGTCCAAGTGACACAAAACAACCTCTTAAACATGAATGTTTTCACTCAAAAAGTAAGAGTAGTAAACCATATTTGAGCTATGAATAAATATATCATGCTTAAAAGGCATCTTGTTTTATATAGATGTCCTTTATTGATTATCTTACTCCTTTTATATTTGTTGTAAGGTTGCTGTTACTAAAAGCGCTGTACTTCACTCTAATGTGTGTATTTTGATACAGAATTCACATTCCTCTTTAGGTGTGAGGTGATGCAGTACTTTAAGAGATTTGTTTGCTCTTTTCCCTCTGGACAAGCCAACTTGTAGCCAAGAATGTTCTTATTGTGAGACAGCAATTAAGGGTCACAGGAAAATGTGACCCAGGCCACATGTGCCACTCATTGAAGTGTGGTTTTCATTCATTTGCAATAACTTTCTTTCCTCAAGCGTGTTGTTGATCTAAACTAATCCTAACAGGTAAAAGTGAACACAACACTCAGCTGTGATATGATAAGTTTAAGCCTTTCACAGTCACATGGCTTCACTAAATATGCAGACCCTGTTTTGATACCGGTTAAACTGAGACGCCTTATACATTAATAGGATAAACTGGAAGCAAAGATCAGCAGATCTGTGTTTTGACGGGTCCTCACAGTATAAACAGTCTACAGGCCTTCCAGTACCTTGGCCTGAAATCAATATTCACGTGCTTCCTTACTGCAGCTACAGTGAGCTATTCCTTTGAAAACATGCGATGCACCAGTAACATTTCATTCTGTTGTGAAGGATAGTTCTTCAATGTTCAAGCAGGATCAATGTAACCAACCGCAGAGTTAGTGACCATAACTTACTCCTACTAGCTAACATCACGCAGGGTGCTGGATCCATGGCTGGGGGTTATTGTTGCGTTAGCTTGCTCCAAACCAGAGAATCCGGATAATTTCATTCATTGAAAATGTTTTAGTGAAATAAGCACAAACGCAAACGTTGTGTCGCTCCGGTTAAAGCCCAAAATACGTTCAGTTAGCAGGCCCATTGGTTCGACCTGCTCAGCTAGCAACAGAGCAATACAGCGGCACCATGACCAGCACAAGCAGACTCGGTGAGCTGAGGGTCTCTGCGTGTCCCGCAGGCTGCTTACCTCCTGGTTAAAGGCGTTGACGGCATCCATGATTGCCTGACGCTGCGAGCCTTCCCTTTGACTCCCGATTCTCCGTTATAAATTGTATTTATTCAAGAAAGAGTCGGTACAACATGTCCGCTCCCGGTAGCTAACGCCAGTTAGCCTCAAACCGATAGCTCTCGGGTCGGCGGGCACGGGCAATGCATGATGGGATTGTGTTTTGTTGTTGTGTGTTTTCTCCACTAGAGGGCGCAGCACTCAAAGACACTGGAGTTCACAATTATCAAATGAAATTGTATTTTATTGTTGTGTTGTTGTATATTCAAATTAAGATACCTGAGGCACCTCGACTCATCGTGAAAAAAGCTCCTGAGAAGAATTAAAGGAGAGTAAAGTAAAAAATAAAATTAAAAGCCCAACTCTTGAATGTCTATTCATTTAGAAAAGAGTGTAAACCAATAGGTACACATTCAGGCTTTATACATGTGTGCAACAACCCTGAGTCATTATAAATATATATAATCAAACCTGAACAAACATCCTTCAGTTGCCATTTTTCCAGGGGTTGCAGATTGTTTCAGTTAGGAGGACAATATGACTTATCCAATTATATTTTTGTTTCATTACAGGTCACAATTACATTTGAGACATATAATTGGTTTGGAATTAGTTGTTGAATTCATGTTATTTCTGAAGGAGATAGAAAGAAAACATACATATTCTGTCTATGAAGTGTGAGTAGTGGATCAAGTGAACATGTCAGAAAATATAAAAAGCACAACCCTTACAACCATATAACCCTTAACTCAGGGGTGTCAGCTCTGTTCATTTAGCCGCTGTCTTGCAGGTTTTAGATGTTTCCTGAGTCACATTACTGAGTCACATCAATGCACCAGTAGAATAGATCCATTAACTGATATTAAGAATCAGGTTTGTTGAAGCAGGGAAACATCTAAAGATTTGCAGGGTTTGACACCTTTTTATTTTTCATTTCAGGCAAACAAAACTGCTTATGTTCTTCCAGAAACTGATAAAGTAGCTCTTTGATCAATTTAACAAAACGTTTAGTCATTATCAAGCGAAATTAATTATAACATCTTTTTATACAAATAAATCACACCCTTGAAATAAAAATGGGTTTTAAAGTTCTGCTTAACGAACGCCTGCATTTTCATATGTAAGTCTGGCATAAAGGATCTCCACTAGATGGCGTACTCAATTTTAAAGGTTCTGATTTTGGATGGTTGGTCAAGTGCCTCGAAAGCATGGTCCAGCCAAACAGCACGCTGTGGTGCTCTTGTTCTTGTGAGAGGTTTTGAGAAGCTGCAGACAAAACATTGCACAAACCTGCTCCATACAGTAGCTAAGAGTGACTTGAAGCATCTCTGCGAGGTACTCAAAAACATTTTAATAATGAATCAAATCTAATGCTGTGCATTAGATTTCCTCGTGTTTAATTTCGTAATGTTGGATTTACTGTAGTTGAACAAAAACATTTGTTGATTCAACGGAAGACTAATGCAGGAAGGAGCCTGTGAATCACACTGCTGTCATCACCTTTTATTATCCCTCTGGGAAATAAATACCATATTAATTAGGTCATTGAACAATTCATTGAGAAGGAAGGAGGGACTCCTTCTTACCTGTTCTTGGAGTAAACATTTCTATTATCTCGACATTTTAATTTCAAACAAACAAATAAAATGACTGACGAGAATACAGTGAGGCAAATCAGTATTGCTACTTGGAGACCTCTTCCGTCAATTTTATAGTTAAATAATTGTGCCCGTTCCATGGTGGGAACTTATTTACGCGCAGACCGCTTATTTAAAACAGACAGCCACCAAGAAATACTTATAACATTTGAGTCTTATAAATCTATCGAAATAATTAAATAATAAACAGTCTGAAGTGTAATTTGGTCGTTGTGACGCTCCTCTGTCAGCCAAAGTATTCTTTGTTCGTGCCCGTGTGCGCAGCTCGGGGTGGTGGTATCGGTAGACTTGTTGTTCCCGTTGTTCTCACACGCGCTCCACCCGCGCGCGCTGATTGGATTGAAACCATCCCCTGCGACCATCAACGTGCGCTTTATTTTTTTTATCACCCACCCAAAGAAACGCCCACTCAGAGGACCGGGAAAGTGCCTTCAAACTGAAAAGCATGCTGCTCATTCAGTAGACTCAGGTTTGGAGGTGCCACGCTGAGCGCGCGCCTCTGTCCTATAATCCCAATCTGCAAACGTCTGCGTGTTGTGACAGACTGCGTCAGTTAGGTTCTTAACTTTCCATTACTCAGAGTAACATTTTTTTTCTCCTGTGTCATATTTAATCTGAGCTGAGACAGGAGTTTGGGAAACTGCTGAGTGAGGCGGCTGGATGCTTTGGGTGAACAGGTGGCGCACACCGGACGGACTTAACGCCTTTTACAGGACGCTGAGCCTTTGGTAGGTTAGTTGTCTCTGAGGTTTCCCCACTATCTAGCTGCGGGTTTTCCGGACAAGGGAATCGTGATGTCTGGGGAGGACGGCGACTCGATGGTCAGCCGTATGTTTGAGGTGAAGACCGCGAGAAATGACACCGCCCCGGCATCTCTGGCCAGTCCCGAGGCGGACATCCTCAAGAAATTCTACCACACCAAGCGGGTGGGGAGCTACCTGATCGGGAGAAAGCTGGGCGAAGGGTCGTTCGCAAAAGTTCGGGAAGGTCTCCATACTTTAACTGGAGAAAAGGTGAGTTTACTTCAACTTTAAATGGATTTCTGTTTCTTGTTTTTGTCTCTTTGCTTCTTTTCAATCCACTGAATTTAACATGACTTATTCTGATTCTGCCACAGCCAATAAGATCTAGGCTACAGTTGTCGAGACACTATCGATTTTGAAACTTTTTAAAAACAAGAAAAAATTAAGAAAGACATTTATGTTTTTAATAATTTATTTGTGGCTGTGTTTGGTAAAAATGCGTTTATTTCCAGTCAAGGTCTGTTGTGGTTCTCATTCTTATGTCAGGGAGACAGCTGTCACTTCCACATGCGTTCCTTTGTGCCACGAGGAAAAAAAAAGCATGACGATCAAATAAGAGATTTCATGTGAATGGATTGGGTATCCTTTTTTTTTCTTCATTCCTCTTGTCACAGTGTCAGTCCGGTTTAAAGATTAGCCATCTCAGTGAAAGACCAGCCCTGTTTACATGGAGGGTCTTTGTTAATGAACCCATGCGGCACCGCCAGCTGTTGGGCTGCGGTTTCTGCCCAGCAGGGCTGCTTTTTCTGACAATATTTCCAGATTGTTTGAATAAGAGACTCGGTAAGGATTGTGTTACTGTTTTGATATATCCATATATGATTTCGCATGTAGTGATGAGTGATAGTGTCTGTCCTCCAGCTCTGCTTTGTGCTGTATGCTGGTGATCTCAGCCCAGGCGAGCGCGCGGTGCTCTGATAGGGACAGAGGGGGAAATTGTCTGGCCTATGAGCGAGCAGAGCCACTACTTGCATATGAAATCGTGTCGTTGATAAATGGGTTTTGTCCTCATTACGATTCAGCCAGCGCAGGGCTTTGACACGGCCAGCCATTCGCCACTGGTTGCCTTTGTCTCTGTTGCTTCAGGCAGTTTTGGGATGCGGCCAAAAAATTTGCATATTAGAAAAACAAGTACAACCCTATTTTCGCGTGCTGCCGCCTGTAAAACCTGTCTCGTGTTTAATTTGTACCTCGCCGTATACACTCATGCTGAAAGTCTTTGTCAAAAACATGTCTGATTAGATCATCTTGGCCCCCTCCTTACCCAACACCACAATCCCCTCCCGTTGATGTGCGGAGGAATCACTCCTCTCCTCCTCCCCCCCCCCTGTCCCCTTACGGTCTTTGTTGAGGATGATGCAAACGCAGGCAATCTCAAAGCCTGCCACATCTCTCTCATTTGAATGTCGGCATCCAACAGGCTCTGGGAGGAAGCAGAGGGCAGCAAGTTTATTCAAGCAAGAGGGTATTCAGGGGCAAAGAGAATGCATGAGGACTCCCCTTTTTAGCATCACTAGAAAGCTGTAGTGAGGACATGTGTCAGTGTGTGTTTACAGGCAGGGGGTCTGAGAGCCAGAAACAGAGAATGAGGGTGCCATCAGGGTCAGGGGGTTGAGGGGGTCACATACACGTGTTTTTGATGTCTGTAACCCACTTTCCCTCTATGTTTCCCCCCCTGCACGCCCCCTTTTCTGTCTGAGGGGCGCCAGATAAACAACTGAATCCCCCAGAAGCCCCCCTCACCCCCCCACCTCGGGCAAGGCACACCCCTCCCCCTTCATAGCCCACCCCTGCTTATATATAGTAGCCTACTGTAAATACATAGCCCCCATCCCCCCATACATCCCCCGCTCCCCGTTTCTGTTCCACGGTTGTAAACATGGCCCATCCCTAACTGTCATGCGAGCGCACTGACATACAGTCCACGCACAGCCGGGTTTAATTAGCAGCTGTAAAAAGGCTCTCAGAGGTGAATCAATTATCAGAGCTGAAAGGACAGACGTAAAAATGAGCACTAAGCTCAAGGGCAGAAGAAAGAGACACAGCATTTCACCATCCCCTTAATGGACATGGTGATCCGTTTGTCCATGCCTGGCCATGTCTGTGAGCTCTCCTTGAGGTGATTTGCAATGTATGGTGTCCATGTTCTTGAACTCAGTCTAGACAGCATACAAGGAGACACATGCAAAGGATAAAATACCGTAATGGAGGGTTATATTGAATGCAATTATCTACAAATGTCTGTCATTGAGTGAAGGGCACATTCTCCGCCTTTAATGGGGGTTTTCTGAAGGTTTCTTAATCAACAAGAAAAGACGCTGGGGCAGACTAAATAGACTGGGGCGATTGTCACAACAGTTTGGGGTCTGCTTTTGTTACAGGTTCTCATCTGTGAAATTGCAACTCAACCCCGGGGCATGTGGGGGTAATACCAACTGTCCATTTGGCTTTAGCACCTTCTCAACATATAGGATAACATTTGCCTTCCTCCAACTTTACGGCAGTTCTGTAACCTCTGCAGCTCTCCCAGACTCTCACGTAACCCCCCCCCCCCTTCATTCTCAGGCCCTTTTAGCGCCTGCACTGCCTCACACTGAGAGCAGCTGTCTGGGAGAGGCCACTGCCGTGCTATATGCCCTGCAATAGAGATTGAGTAGCTCATCACCTGTTACCCTAAGACTCCTGAAATCCTACCTTAAGAGCCACCATAATGCGCTTGTGTGTCGTTCTTCATTGGTATCACTCACAGTGCCATATGGTGCAAGATTTAAGAGTCAAACCTCAGCTGCCAGGTCGCTGCCAAATCCAAAAGAACCCCTGCTCATTCTCTCCCTAACTCTTCTTTATTTTCTAGGTGGCAGTGAAGGTCATTGACAAGAAGAAGGCCAAGAAGGACTCGTATGTCACCAAGAACCTACGAAGGGAGGGGCAAATCCAGCAGATGATCAACCACCCCAACATTACGCAGCTTCTGGACATCTTGGAGACAGAAAACAGCTACTACCTCGTGATGGAGCTCTGTCCCGGTGGAAACCTCATGACCCTTATCTATGAGAAGAAGCACCTGGACGAGAGGGAGACTCAGAAATACATACGGCAATTGGTGCTTGCTGTGGAACACCTGCACAGATCAGGCATAGTGCACAGGTAGAAAATGAAAATAAAAATGCGCAAAGACGTTTTGTTGGCACGGGATATAACGTGTTTGTGGTAATGCTTGTTTTGCAATTGACACCTCTTAATCTCCTTTCAGAGATCTGAAGATAGAAAATCTCCTCCTTGATGAGCAGAACAACATAAAGCTCATAGGTAACCTAAGTGCCTTTGAATGTCTTATCTTTTTGTTTTTTACCTTGCTCGGGCAACTTTAACTTTATACATGAAAAGTCACACGCTGCAAATAATATGAATACTCATCAAGAGTTTCATGAAATTGTGTCAATAATGACAGAGGCCACTACAATGGAAAAATATAAGACAGTTTTTTAGTTGATCAAACACATTTGCCCTAATGAGGTAAGGGGTTAAAGGCAATAAAACATTCTAGCGAATCCTCACTGCAGCCCTACTGTCCATCTCTTTGTTGTGCTGGAAAAATATTATTAACCCAGGAATGACTGAGTTCACCTTCTCTTCCACAGATTTTGGCCTCAGTAATTGCGCTGGAATCTTGGGGTACTCTGACCCATTCAGCACGCAGTGTGGCAGTCCAGCATATGCTGCCCCTGAGCTGCTCTCCAGGAAGAAGTACGGCCCCAAGGTGGATATCTGGTCCATGTGAGTTTACCTTCATTTTCAAGCAATACATTTTTCAAAAAGAAATTGAATTATTACATGTACAGTAGTATTCAAAGCTGAATAATTATTAACTCCGATTTTTAGTGGTGTGAACATGTATGCCATGCTGACTGGGACTCTTCCATTCACTGTGGAGCCCTTCAGTCTTCGAGGCCTTCACCAGAAGATGGTGGATAAGGAGATGAATCCTCTACCTCCTTCACTTTCCACTGGTAAGTAAAAAAACATGAGCAGACTTTTATTGACTTTATTAACCAACTAACAAACCATAGTACATCTAAAACAAAAGATGGACTAAAGGTCTATACACAAGGTTTGGGTATTTATTTCTAAATGTCACTCAACTAGAGAAAGTGATTTAAAAAACTTCTTGAAAACCTTTCTTTTGAATTACAATTTTGTTGTTAAATGAATGCAAGTTGGATATCTTTTTATATTCTGTTATTTTTGTTTTATGATTGAAGAACTGTTGTCATCTACGGATCTGAAATGAACTTTTAGAGAAATCTGACTTGATTTATGCAGCATTGCAAACACACTCATTTCCAAGTCGCTGGCACCATGTCAGTCATTGTGTTTGCGTTTGGAATTCCAGTGCAAATTGTTGAAGGGCATTACAGGAAAAACAGGTAATAGTGCACTTCCCTGGAAGGTGTTATCTCTGATCAGTCTATTTGAGCATGTTAGAACCGGATCAGTCTCTACTAAGGAACCTATAGCGTGACTTGCTCTTCTTAAATAGCCAATCATCACCCTAGGGATATTTTCACTTCAGAGTAAAAAACCCATAATGTTCGTAAAGCATGTAATGGCACAAGGATTGTTCACATGTTATGCAATGACCTGGAAGTCTTTGGCAACGTATAAAGATCCACCCTCCTGTCTTTCATCAGCTGCCATCTGTCTTCTGAAAAAACTTCTTGAACCAGACCCCAACAAACGCCCCAACATCCATCAGGTGATGGCTGACTCCTGGCTGCAGCTGGCCAATAAGAACACAGGAGCCCCATTCCTCAAAAGGTAGACCTACAGGCACATTGAACCTGTTTACACTTTTACGTAATCTTAACATGTAAGCAAATTAAACAAGTATATAATAAAACATATTATTTCCACATTCATTTTTTCATAAAGCATTTATTTTTTCTGATTTCTGTGTTAAGGAGTCACATTGAAGAAATAAATCAGACAGTTTTATGCCATATGACGGAGAAAATGGGCTACAAGCAAAGCGAAGTGCTGAGCGCTGTCCTTACCAACCGCGCTTGTCACATTTTGACCATCTACATGCTCCTCAACAAGAAAATAAAGAGACTCTCCAATGAGTACAGGGTAAGTAGAGATCCCCACTAATATAAATTGCACCAGAGGGCAGAAGGTGAAGGAGAACAAGTTAACACCTGTAACTTGAGGCTTAAGATAACATTCTCATATGTATTTGTGCTGGAAATGCAAGGTGATAAACTAGTTGCACAACAGGTCTGACTTGGTTTAAATGGTCACGTGCTACATCTTTTCAGGAGATACTGGATGAGAAGGAAAGAAAATCGGAGAAGAAAAGAGAGGAATATTTCCAGACCCAGTGGAGGAAGCATATCGAAAAACTCAACTTCCCCCCAAAACAGACACCCGTCTACCTGGCTGTTAGCAAGGGGTCCAGCAAGGACAAGAAACACAGAACAGGTGAGGATCCATATAGTTTGGTTAAAAAGAGCAAATGTCTTTACAAAGAGAAGAAACACTGGTTTTCTTTCTCTAAAGTACCCCTTTCATTTATTGTATCTATTTTATTTACTTTTATTCACACAGGGTAGGTTGACTGAGCATGCATGTTCTTGTACACCAACGACCTGTTGCACACACATTTAGTTTCCCCGTCATCCCTCCATCCATCCATCCATCCGTCCGTCCGTCCATCCATCCATCCATCCATCCATCCATCCATCCATCCATCCATTGTTTTTCTTTCCATCCATCCAAGTACCTAATCAACCAACCATCTGAGAGGAAACATCCAGGACAACTTACCAGTCAGTCATGGGGCAAAGACACATACAGTCTTTTATTTCTGCTCTTAATCATAGTCTAATATACCTGTTGAAAGTCAAATGACAGCATAGCTCAAAAGTAAGTATGATTCGTAATTAATCTGAAATTAATTCAGACTTTTAAAAAAGACTGCCATTGACTATCTCATGACACTAATTGAGAGCTTACAGCAAACTAGGAGAGGGGCAAAGCTGTAGCATAAGCTCCTTTCCCTTGTCTCCTTTATCTGTAAGAGGAACTGAGAAAGCCCATAGGCTGTTCTTGATCCAGCACGTCAGGACGGGCTAGTCCCCCTGCAGAGTTATGATGAGGGCAGAATGTACTATAGACCAGCCCAGCACAAACTGTCCGATGATTGACATGACGTAGAGATGACGTAGTATTGCAAGTATGCTATGCACCTAAAAGAAGGAGCTGTAGTTCCCACCCCTTCATTCAGGTGTTTCTGTAGCAACTTGAGCAAAGATATATGTAAAGAATTCATTGATTGACATCTGTTTAACAAAAATGCACAACTTTTTTTTGTTGTTTTTTTATAGGTATTTTGAGAGCCTTCATAGGGGGTCACCGTAACTCACCTCTAGCCCCACCTGGTACTGTTGCTTCATCATCCATGGAATATCTAGAGATCCATCCTCTTTTCCCCAACACCCCACAGCAACGGAGGCGCTTAGCTACCCTCCCACAAGTCAACACCAGCCCAGAACACAACATTCCCGCTCCACCGGCACCATCACCAATCGGTATGCATTCCTTCGGATCACTCTCCAAAGCTGAACAGATCGAGGATACACCCTCATCACCCTGGTACAAGTTGACCAATGGCACTCTTTCACCACCACGCCATGTCTCGGCCTTCCAACCCGACTCCTCTTACTTGAAAAAGGCCACCATACCCAGTCCCCCCGTGCTCATTGTAAACCCGCAGCCGAAGAAGAGTAGCTCATCAGATTATTGCGGCTCCTCTGACACAAGCGGAAGCCCCCCGAGCACGATAGGAAGCCCCCCAGGAAGCTCAGCTTTCAGCCCTCCGAAGTCTGCCTTTAGCCCACTGAACCCCACCTCAGCATTCAGTCCTCCCTCCAACAGCGGGAGCAGTGATCCTGAAAGCCCGACACATCGAAGTAAGTTCCCCTCGATGGGAATTGGACAGATCCTAAAGAAGAAAGTCCAATTGCAGCCATTCTCCTTTCGGCCAGAACAAGTCATTGAGGAGGTAGTGTCCCCCCCTCCCTACCCTATGCAGACTCTCCTGTGTGCTTCAGGTGCGCTGAAGACCCTCTGCTGAGGAATCCATGACAAAAGAAAATGAAAGAATGACAGACTAAAGTTAAGGGCCCTCTCTACAGTTTTTTTTCTTTTTTCTGTTGGAGAGGTCTTCCAGAGTGGCCTTTGGAATTGTGAACTGTCCTTTTGTTTAACTGAGCCACTTTTCATGAATAATGTGATTATTTAAAAAAAATACAAACAGACAAAAAAATACTAAAGGGGGATTGTTCCACATGGGTTATATCTTTCCTCCCATGTTATGTAATGACAAGTGAAGACATTGAGAAGAAGAGATTTGAAACGGATCCCTGAGCAATGACTAAACCTTGCTGTGTCCCAGATACAGAGTTGACTCAGAACAACATGGTATTATGGGCCTTGTGAACAGATTTGCATACACGTGAATATATACACACACAACACACTGTATAATAGTACATGTTTTGTAGTATTCCTGCAACTTACCTACTGAGCCGTAAACTGATTCACACCAGCTAACAGACCCCAACCTTTACCCTACCCCTAACTGTATGTGAAACTTTTTTTGTCTGTGAAAACTCTGTATGATAGCCACTGACCTCCAGCCAGCTGGCACTGGATCTTAAATGCTGGTGGGGTGAAAAAGCTCCCTGCACTGTTCTTGAAAACCAAAACCAATATAAACAATGGTGTTGACCATCTTTTACCTCACTGCATCATTCACATGTGGAAGCATTGCAGTAGTCACGTATGACACGCTAGTGTAGATTGTGTCACTGCACTGCAACGTTGGAGTACATTAAAATCAACATAGTGAAACTGAAGTAGATACCAAGAGTAGAAACACATCTTAGAGTCACTTTTTTTTAGAATCCAACCGTCATTAACTCGACTTTTTTATACACACGTTAGATCAGTTGTAAGATCCAAAGGGAAATTTCTGTAAAAGTCTTTGATACGAATCTTTTACAGCATGAAATGCTGCATTTTGGCAGTTTTGATGAAGAAAAGCTTAAAAAATATGATCTTAAAAGCCTTATGAAACGGATTCACCTCACCGGAGGTAAAAGGAAAGGAGATAATTTGGGAGAACTGCTACTGTTACATGACTTCCATAGAAATGACTAACTTCCTTTCGTCTTGTTGTGCAATAGTCTTAAATGCTAACTGCAATGATGAGTATTTGCCAAGGGCTCTCTGAGAGCTACGTGTAAATTGTCCCCTGTAAATAACAGACAGCGCCAGTGCTCATAACCTGCGCCATTTGGTATGCGTGACGGTTTAAACAAGTTTGCTGAAATCATATTTCACAAAAAGGCTTCCACAGGCACATGGAGCTTTTCACTGTTAAAGTATGATAGAATCTCTTATTGTCCAAATGAGAAGTCGCATGAGTCGAATTGTACTGTGAGCATTGAAAAAGAGGTCTTTGTAACTTTTTCCTGGTTGAAACTGAGATTGATACTTACGCAGGGGTGGTGTATTTTGTAAGATTTTGTAACGATTGGTTCATGTTTGGGTGTCAAGAGATTTCTATGCTGTATAAAGTATTTTAAATATTTATAAAGAATCACCTGTGTCTGTCTGGTCTTTAACATTGCACCATTCCTATTGTCTGGAGTTATTCATGCACATTATACATTGTACCTTGATCTTATTAGTTGAAAATATTAAATAAATACACTTTAGTTCAGACTACAGAGGACTGAATCTAGCAGTTTTTGAATAATATGTAAAATTTACACATGCCTTGTGGTTAGCAATTTATTCCTAAAACTCTTTGCTCCTTGAGGGCTTTATGAGACTTCTCAGCCTTGGAAAGATCACCATTACTTTACGACTACGATGTGCCACTTGTCTCACATACCATGAACTTTTCCCACGGGACACGTTTTAAAAAAAGAAAAAAAAAAGAAGAGGCATGGAACAGCTGAAGGACCCTTGGGACTGACGGTCACACACATACCACCACTTCTCCCTCCTCAACGGCACTCAAAACACACACACACACACTGCAGACACTAATCCACTCTGTGTCTCCCCCATCCAAATGATAAACATCTCTGGGTGACACTGCCATGTTGAGACAAAGGGGTGGAGTTGGGTGGGGGACGGTGTCACCAGGGTGGCCTCTGAGACAAACACGCGCACAGGACAACACAAACAGGGATATACGATTAAATCGCCATGTGCTAAGCTGATAAAAGCTGAGGGGCAAGAGTGGCCCTAAGATACATTAAAGCCAGAGCCTTTTGTTTATCAATGAGAAAAGGAATGTTGGTCAAAATCACCCAACAGTCTGGTGAGACAAAGACCCAGTGGACGTAAATATTAGAACTTAACCACTTTCAAGAGGATATAACAGGATGTGGGCAGGGAACACTGTTCAGCGCTGCTCTGGTCAGATATGATCAAATGGTTTATTTTATGATTAACTCTGGGCATAGCCTTTCTTTTTAGTATCATCTGGCAGACTCTAAAAACAAACAAAATAGCTTGCTTTTCTGTTTCAGACAAAGGTAAATCAATGTTTTAGATTGATTGGCTGAACAGAATATTTAGTATAATATGTTTGATAGAAGTTTTAAAGTATTAATTAAGGTTGGCTGACTGATATCTAACTTGAGATGGAAATGAATAATCCATGAGAAATGATAGGGAATAAAAACGTCTGAAATCCACTCTGATGTGATAACTGGGAAATAATTCAGCCTTAAAAAAAAGATTACTGTTGAATAAATCTGTGTAAAACCGGTTAAGATAGGATAAATGCACCTATATATATATATATATATATAAATATATATAAAAACGGAGAGTTAATGGTTAATGCACTTTTTTGCTGATATTATATTCCCTCACTGAACTGAAGTGACTTTGCCATTTTTACTGGTATTACCAATACCATGTTTGGTATTGTAACAGAATGGCATCACACAAAAGGAATTGGCACCTCTGTTGGAACAAAAAAAGGTTGTGAAACCTTTTCATGTGTATCCAAACTGTCCACTTACTGTCCAGCAGGACATCATTTATGTCAATCTGTTCAGGCTTAGATCCCGATGACACTAATCCTGTTTTCAGCCCCCTGCTCATCACATACACACACACTCACACCAGGGTGTCACTGGCAATGGGACGAGCCTTTGTGTCTGAGAAAAACAGACGATTAACCTGCCGTACAGCCAAGGCCACTAGGAATGCTCTTCTCAGCAGACAACCTCATTGTCCTGGGTCGGCCCCACAGACCGCTGTGGCTTTTCTCTGCTGCCCTCACACAGGCCGAGCAGAAGGAGAGAGTGAGCGTGGGGCAGGCTACCTGGCAGACACCGTCGCGCACAAAGACGCAGGGGCAGATAAACAAACAGATGTTTCTAATGAAGCAGGAGGATTTGAGCACTCAGAGGGGATTTGGGTTATTCCTCCAGACTGACTGTCCGGTTATACCCTGTGATCAATTAGTCACAGATGAAGGTGATTAATGAAATGAGAAGTCTGACGTCTAAGAGGGACGTTATTCCATTCTCCAGAGAACACAACAAAACTGGGTTAGGTCTGTCATACATTGAAGACTGAAGTTACCCTGATTCTTTAGTAATAAAACGTAAACACACAGGTTAGTGTGGATTACATATTAAATCATAAATTAATTAAATACCTTTCAAGGGGCAGGCAGCATTTTTGGGGGAAGTAAAACAAATGGATTCACTAAAATACAAACAATGCATTTGCTGAAATGAACAATAACAACACAACCACTTATACTCTCACTTCCAATCACATGCAAAAATGCCTTTGAATCTCTCAAACGAGTAAAACACTAAATTCTCCATGGCACAAATTAATAATTTTTCATAAACAGAGATTTTCTAAGTTGGCATACAGGTGGCACTCCTTGAGATGTTTTTTTCCTCTCAAAAACAAGATCAGAAATTCAATCAAAGAGCGGCGCACAGCCAATAGGATCTCAGTGTCTGTGTCAGCAGCAGCACCAGTCTGAGCCGCCATTGGTCGACTGTTTCAGAAGGGAAAGCCTGCAATTGGTTGCAACCGTGCCGAGGCTTCATTGCCTCCATGGCAACATTGCTTCCTTATTGCTTAGGGAAGGTGAAAAGAAGGGAAAGAGGGGAGGCGACTTTTGCTCAGACACTACCTCTGCATTATTCATCCTTTGTCCCCGAGTGCTTGTCGAATGTGCGCAGACGAACCGACTGTTGAGTGTTTCTGTTAGTCTTGCTTTGGGTGGCAATGATTGGTTGAGACAGAAGGGGTGAACGGGGTGAAACCGGTGCAATAATTGCACTCATCTGTGCAATGCATCCAGCAACACCATGTCTATATATAAAACTGGTACAGGAGCTAAGAAGCCACTGAGCGAGTCATTCTCAGAGATGCTGACTTCTGATGCCCATATTAAACTCTAGTGTGTGCTTTGCTAAACACCAAACTGGGACGTACTCTTCTGAATGAGTCTGCCACGTGGTACAGCTGCGCACATCTGGACGGTCGACAGGCGGATGGCTTGTACCCCCCACTCCTCCCCGCTTACAGGTTTTAGGCGCCTCATCGCATTTACGGGAGCCGGATAGCTACACCTTATACTACTCACCACCAGAAACAAGAAGAACCACGCGGTTTGTTTGTTGTTGTTTTGATTCCCCCCACCCAGCCCCCTTTAAAACACTTGAGGGTGGGATGACTGCGGGGAGGAGGGCGGGGGAGGAGAGAGGGGACATGGGTGGAGTTACAGCCGGAGAAAAACATCACACACACAGAGAGAGAAGGGTTTGAGGGTGTTCATTCAGGACTCCTCCCAAATGGATATATCTGTGGATGAGCGGGAGCGCGCTCTGTAGCACGTGCTCACAGTTGCCATCGCAACCTGCCCTTGGATACAGCGTGCTGGTTGGCCGTTCCTAACTGTTGTTGTTCTGTGAGGCTGATGAAACCTCGTGGGTGAGGGAGGGCAAGCGGTACGGCGTGGTGCTGCTTTCCCCTGCTTTAGTAGAAAGTGTTGCTAGGCACATTAGAGGTCAGCTGGTAAACAAACAGGCGTTAATAAATAATCACCACCCACCACCCTGCATCGAAAGGGAAACTTGCCGTTTCAACCTTAAATCTAGGTGGATATCTCTAAATGAGTGGGGTGGTGCCCTGATACTCAACAGGCTGGTTGCAACAGAGAAAGAAACACTTGAAAAGCTCATCCTGGAAGTTCTAATTGGTTTTAATCTGCCATGTCAAACAGAAAACACTGACATGTATGGTTCAAATATCTCTTGAAGTTGTTAAACGCTTCACTACACGACAATTACTGAGATTGACCAAAACAAAGGCAAGCAAACAGAAACAATGCAATAACAAATCATGAACGGACGCCACTGAAAAATCTAACAAAGAAAAAATACATTTTTTTACAGAGTTCTCAGGTGAATTTATCTCTAATTATGTAGCTATTTGATGTATTTGTTATTCATCATTAAGATCTGTCCTAATCATGTCATGGTTTAAACAGAGAAATTAAAGATACGTTCAACAAACAGGCCACACACTTCAGGAAAAGAACAAAGAAAAAGTGTGTGTATGTGTGGCCTCAAGTGGCAAGATCAATACCGCATTGTGCTGAATGTGCAGCCTGCCAGATGAAATCTCGCACAAATAAACATTCTGCTCATGGTGCGCATTCATTCGCCACCGAGGCCGACAGAAACGATGGTGCCACGAGCCGCAGGAGGCGAGCTGGCAGCATGATTGATTACAAGTGCTGGTAGTCTTTGTTCGCCAGTAGTAATCAGGACAAAGCAGAGTGGAATATGGGAGTGTGTGTGCGTGGGTGTAGGTGGTTTGATCAAGGTGAGCCTAGGACAAATTGTACTATAGACAGAATGCAGCTGAAATCTAACTTTGGAACGGTGGGCATGAATGTAAAGGTCCAGGTTAGGAGTTTTAGCATTAAATTCTCACGCGGACAACACCTGGACAAAAAACCCTCCCAGGCGGGTTCACGTCCATCACGGTCACACCTCGTCGCACCCTTCTTGAAGACCGGCTTCAATCTCTTTCAACCTCTGCGCCATGGACATGACCAGCATTTTCATCTGAAAGAGGTCGGGGACAGGCGGGAAGTAGAGACAGGAGGCATTTTAGACATCAACCTTGATTGAAGATTAAAAATTGAGAGAGAGTGGAAGTAGCCACAACAGGGGAGAAGTGAAGGGGAAAATAGACAGGTGGGAAATAAGTGGAGCAGGAGAAAGCAGCGTGGCTGTGGGAGGGGTAGAGTTAATTGGAAAATGAATATGGGGAGGAAAAATGGCAAATCCTCGAGGGGAAGTGGTCAGGGATGGGATATGGAGGACAGGTCAGTGAGTATAGAAGATGAAAAACCCAAACGAGTGTCTCCAATTCAGACAGCCAGACAGAACACATCAATTGTGGCACGAGGAGCGACGAGCGCCATCACACAGAGCAGCGCTGAGGACAAAGACTCAGCACCGAAAAGGCCGAGTTTTAAAACCATCAATTAGTACTTCTAAATAAAAAAAAACAAAAAATATTCTTGACATCTCTAAAAGTGTTGTCAGACACCCATTTTCTTCATTTACAAAGCAAGGAGAAGGATTAGCAAGTTTTAAAAGTCCTTTTAAAGCTTTTTTGACCCAAACAGTACTATTACCAAACTAACTTTTTTAGCAATCCAAAGGAGCCAAGACATACACAAGAGAGAACTGAAGAGTTGAAAGTGTCTTTTAAATCTATGCAGAGTAATAAACGTAGAACATCTCAAGCAGCTGAAATATTTGCATTCAATAACAGAAAGCTCAGATTTGGATTCCTCAAATGCATAAAATCCCTCATAATCCTGGGCCAGTAAATACGGCAAACAATGAAAGACGTCTCTAAAGCTCCAAAAATGTATACAATTGGTCAGCAGCTACAGTTAGATTAATACGTTTATTTTGACCGGTATCAAACGCAGTCAGTGAACGGCTGGATTTAAGTGGTAACCCGCATTTCAGCCCAAGACGAGCTTTTACATGTGACAGTACCTAGCCCTTACGTACCCTCGTTGCATGCGTGACACCAGTTACATAAGTTTCACTGTGCCGGAGGCCAGAGGCATCTTTTTATACTTAACTTATAATAAGCAGAACCAGTTTTCGGTTCACTTTTCTTTCACTATCAGATCACATTTGACAACTGGCTAAGTGGCAGGTTCTGATAATTCAGACGCAGAAAAACAAGTCAAACTGAATAGCAGGCCTACATTAACCTGTAACAACAAAGACGCTTCTCTTGATGAAAACATGTTTCATTACTCACAAGGATTCCTCAACATGCTACCAATCATATCTATTGTCCCTTAGTGTAGTGTAGCAGGTGGCAGGTACCTCTGCACACCATCACCACCTACTGGCCAGTTTGGGATTCTGTGGATATTTCCCTAAACAAAGGGTGATTAAGATTCATTTAGAGCTATTTATGTTGGAGATTTGAGCGGAAAATTGCTATTTAAAAGTATGACCATAAATGAAAACTGGAATTCTGAGAATGGATGGTTACTTACAAACAAACATTCATGGTCTTGATGGAATTATAAAAATACACAAGCACTTTATTTAAGTCTGTGACATTAGATGAAAAATAAATAGTGTTTTCAGTGGATGGCCCGGATGGACAGATGAGGTAATGTCTGAAATACGAGTCTGTCCTCTCCAGCAGTAATGGAGCTGATGTCATCCCCTCTGTAGTACAACCTGTGCATTTTCAATCAATGAGGGGCTCGTCCTAAAGCAAAAGGACCAAGACAACACAACATCCAGTACTCTTGATTTGAAACTGGCCAAATGTGTAGCTCGCATTTTTGAAAACTTTTTCAATTTTCCTACAGTTTTAAAGAGTAATATTAAAATGCACAAACAAAATAAAACTTAAGAAAATCAACACTTTGAGATAAAGAAAGGGTGGCACTTAAAAACGTGCTGAAAGACAGAGAGTCTGCTCATTTTATATGAGAACATTCTAGCAGGAACAGCAGGAACAGGTTAGAGGGAGCAGACAAAGGAAAGCAGCAGTGATTTACCTCTGTCAGCTGGTCTTCAACACTGCCTCTGTACTCCAGTGTCACCGGCTGCTCTTTGGGGCCCTCTGCTGTCAACATCTGGCCAGCAGAGCCCAGCACATAGCTGGAAAAGAGTTCAAGTTAATATTACTGGGGTGGAAGACAAACTAGTGAAGAGCCTGTGTTCAATGGGCACTTCCGCCCAAAGACATTATTCAACAAACCCTCTTTTCTTAACACTTTCTTACCCAAATCAATTAAAAAAATCACTTTGCTTCAAGTATTACCACTTAACTGTCTTTCAAATATTTTTACATTAGAAAAAATGATAAGGGCTTCAAAATATTCAAAGACTTGACTAAAGACCTCTGTTTTTCTCTCTTAAAGATTCTTTAAGAATCATCTGCTGTGATTGTTCCATCTTTCAGAGACACATACATGCACAGGGAAGTCTGCACACATCACTCTTAGTGCATTCAGTAACAAAACAGTTTCAATAACAACGGTTAGTAACGAAAAGACTGCTGTTGTAAGGCGGGAAGGGATGTTTCAGGATATAACGGACACACAAAAAATGCTAGCTATGATTGATGCTTTGTGCTATTTTTAGTTAAATATAAGCTCCACATCACTGGTATGTTTTGTATTCTGTTTTCAATTCAAACTGCACTTACTTTATAAGCTATTGATCTTACATCAGTTAAGCACAGGTTGTTCTTTATTTGTCCTTTTCCAAATGAATAAAATGTCTGTATTTTCAAATCTGAGACCAAAAAAAGAAGAAGCTCTAAATAATGCAATAAAATGGTCTTATAGGTTCAGTCATGTGCTCCTCTTCTAAAACCGACCATCCTCTGATACGTGTTAGAACAACTGAACACTACTAAAACCAAAAACACGCTGCTATCCATGTCATTAAACTTTACCTGTCAATGTCAGCAACACTGAGACAGAACGTAAACCTCTTGTGGTCCAAGCTCTTGGGAGTGGAGGTGTAAACCATGCCCAGTATGGTGTGACAGCCTCTGCAGATGAGGTCCACGATCAGACTGCGGATCGAAACACGGTTAAAAACACGGCCCAAGTTTAACTCAGGGGGACCTAAAACACAAAGACAGGACCTGTAATGTCAGGTAACTGTCTTTCAAACAAAGGCAAATGGATACAGAAATTCCTGTATTTGTACATCTGCTTACACAAACAATCTGAAAGGCCTCACAGCTGTAGCATCCTCTTACCAGAGAGTCTGCTTCTCCACTTCAAACAGGCGATTTTCTTTCCCAACCAGGACGTTGTCAGTAACCCCTGATATAGAAAACATCACAACATGTTAGCTGTCCAGAGCATCACTTTTTTCACAACTTCTCTAACAGATTAAGTCATTCTCCTTCTTAAACATAAAACTCTGAATTTGGTGTTTTGGGTGGGAAATGCTGTTACTTCATTAATACAGATCTAAATATTAATTTTGTTTTGGAAAAGTGGACGTTGGATTTCCTGAGACCTGTTCTTAAAAGTACATGCAACCCAGCATGTTACAGATCAGTTCTCAAGATCGTGGCCTTTGTCGTATAATCACGTTGATATTTAGTTTGGGAAGGGATATAAAAACCAGTAATCTCGGTTTCATACTCACGCTTCAGTCTTATTTGATTTAGATCGTTTTCACTTCCATCCCAGGACACTGAGTCTCCAACTGGTAACTTGCACTTCCCACAGATGAAGACAATCGGTCCTTCGTTGTTGTCTTCCTCCTCCTCCTCCTCCTCCAAAACGTTATCGAGCTTTTTCTCTTCAAATGTGGTGGACTCACTACTGGACGATTCAAATGTCCTATTGACAAATGTCCTATTGATTCTTTTTTTGTGATATGTACTCAGTTTGTCTCTTGTCGCCATTTCTGCTGGGTCTATCGATTTTCTTCCAAACATGAGGTTTGTGTTTCAAACTTGGCGGTCGTTAAACTATGCAGAAGCAGCAAGACTCTGCCTCCTAAGTACTTCCGGTTTTGTCTTTGGACGCACTTCCTGTAGAGCACTCTGTGTAAAGGTTTTACTGTTTCAGGTTTTCCTACGTGTATAATCTGCCATATAAAATGTTTACTTCAGCGGTAGACAAAATATTATACAAACAAGACAAGACCATAAAATGACATCTATTCTGTCTTTGTTACATTAATGAACTAATTAATGATGTCATGTTCAAATGTTGTCCGTCAGTAGTACGCAAACCATCTTAACCAGATATAATCTCTGCAAGAATTAAAAATAAACTGCCAAGCTTTTTCGTGCCCGGATTAAAGACGTTGACATCTTGTTTTATTATTTTATTATTTGTCTTACCCTATCCCTGTTTGTTTTTTTAAACCTTGGTAAATCACACGTTTGCTGTTTTGTTTTTCAAACGCAGTCAACATCCGCATCGTCCGCTCATTGGCTCCAAACCCGGAAGTTATCAGTATGTTTTTAGGGAGGCGCGAAAAACATTTCTCGTCCCTTATGTTTGTCTGAAAAACACAAAAACTTCTCAAAGTTCTTGGGGTTTAGATATTTTCCGCCTCCCCTTGTCAGTATGTGTGAAAAGATTAAGAAGGTAATTCCCGTTTTCTGAGGTTACTGATCTGTATTCGGCCGCCCTATTTACCCGATCTTTGCATGTCTCTCCTCTAGGTGAACAGCTGGCTCAGCACCGTGTTCGGCGATCAGCCGGTTCCACAGTTTGAGGTGAACACCAGGACAGTGGGTATACTGTACCAGCTGGCACAGGCCAGTGAAGCCCGGTGTAGTGAAACAGCTCTCCTCGTAGAAGACCTCAAGCAGAAAACGTCAGAGTATCAGGCTGATGGTGAGTAAATGAAGGAAGGATGGAGAAAGTATGAAGGGTCATGTGGATGAAATACAGAAACACACTTGCAATGGCTGCCTGTCAACTTAAAGCAGGAAACTGTTGTTATGCATGTTCTGATGATGCAGCCGTTCAGTAATTGACACCCCAAAGTCATCACGTCCTCCTGGCTGTGCTCTCTCCACGTAGCTGCTCATCTGCAGGATGTTCTTCTGCAAGGTGTCGGCCTCTCCTATTCAGGTCTGTCCAAACAAGCCACGGAGTACGTGTCTGCTTTGGTGGACCACGCCATTGTACTTGGAGTGAGAGACACGTCACTGAGCAGGTACGCAGCCATTGCTGTAATGTCGTCTGTGTTATTCATGAGGAGTGTTGCCGGAAAGCTTGAGTTGATCGTCTTGCACAGCTTTTTTCCAGCCATCAACAACCTGACCAGTGATATTCTGGAAGCCGAGAAGTCCAACAGAAGACTTGAGAGAGAGCTGAAGGCCCTCAGAAAGAGACTTGGTGCCACTCTGGTGCTACGGGGAAACTTACAAGAGTAAGAATCAGATTTTTAAGGGGGGCTTTGTGATATCTGTGCCTGCTGTTTGTGTTCATTTGCCAAAATCCTTTCTTGTCTGATAGGGACCTCAACAATACAAAGAAATTCCAGGCGATAGAGAGCGCCAAAGCAGAGGAGAGGCTGCTCACCATGGGCTTTGTGAAAGCCAAAGCTCAGGAGCTCAGTCAAAGACAGGATAAATCAGAGGTGTGTCTGTAGTGTTACACTTATTTTTGTTCCTGTTATACAGAAAAAGATGTCATCTGGTATGTTAAGCGTTGCTGTATCGTATAATAAACTGTATGTTATAAGGAAATGTAAGCCTGAAATGAAAGTAACAAGCTTGTACTTTTAGGGGCCGCAGAGGAAGATATTTTGATTCGATGATGTTTAGAGACTGATTTGTAAATTGAAACTTTGTGAAGTGATTTTTTTATTTTTAAAGAAATGTATACAATATTTATTTGAAGATTATACAAAGGCAATAACTAATATATGGCTGCCTCCCAGCTTCACACAACATTCAGGAGAGACCAGTCCTCTCTGCTAACCTTCTGCTCGGTCTGTGCTACAGGCTCAGCTTGTATCCAGGAACATGGACAAGTCTATTACACACCAGGCTATTGTGCAGCTCTCTGAGGTATTTCTGCTTTCCTCCATGCACCCCAGTCGCCACCGTGTAAATAAAAACCTCACACTGTCTGCTTTCAGGGTTCAAAACGTGCCATCTTAATATTTGTCTCTGCAGGACGTTAATGCCTTGAAAAAAGAAATAATCCCACTGAAAAAAAAACTGGAGCCTTACATGGACCTAAGCCCAGTAAGCCTTTTCTGTTTGTTCCGAACTGTACAGTCTCACCCCTCCTATTCCATGCCATCATTTGAAACAATTAGCCTAAGTATACATACATAACTATGTAAGTCACTTTGTTTTTCTGAACTTGTCTTTGTTTTTTTTATTCTAAATCCTCACAGAGTCCATCACTGGCACAAGTGAAAATACAAGAGGCAAAAAGAGAGCTGGTGAGTCTCCCAAAGGGGAAAAACGAGGTGACCTCATTGTTTTGTATCATTTTAATGTGCTTTTCTGTACTTCATTTACAGGTTGCCCTTGATTCCCAGCTGGAGATGAATGTGGATTTTAAATGATGTGTCATTTACATGTTTGTTTGTTTTTAAACAAAAATATACAAATAAAGTCTTCACCTTCATCCTTTTGCAATACGTCAATTTGTTCCCCAAAATGTTGCCTTTGGAGGAATGAATATCCCATTTTACTTCAGAGGTGATTTGGAAATGTTCTTATGTTCCACGCCCGATGTGCTGGATTTGATCATCTTATGCTTTTGAAGATTAGATTTAGTGATTCTTTCTGTGTGAACTGGTCCTCTATGTGATGCCGTGCACTGTCATCAGAAAGAGAGCCTAAAGTGAGCTCTCAAACGAGGGATTTGCCTCTGTCAGGGAAGAATGGAAATCGCTAATCTTTGGTGGGGTTGGTCAGGTCTTTGTTTCCTTCTCTTCCTGTTTTTCTAAACATCATTAATGTTCATCAAGTGTTTAGTCTTTATTCTCATGTCGCTATAGTCTAATTGAGGTTGTGATTCCACTTGGAGCCAAGCTTTAACGACATGACATAATAACTTTTCTTCCAACAAGGCTGGCTTGGTAGATATGGAAAGTTGGAGGTCAACAATCTCTTTCTTGTTTGTTTGATGTTGTTTGCCTGGACTAGCTGAACATAGAACAAAGTATCATATCAAGCCAATCAGAGGGGTTATTGGTATATCGTTTCTATGTTCTTAAACAAGAATTTATGCTATCACTGAACTATTTCCCCTAAAAATGCTCAACATGATCTCAACATTCCCCTTAATTATAATTTCTCCAGGGCAATTACGCTCCTTACCGTCTGGCCAGCATGTCTGAACTGTGTCTTAAAAACAAAGCACAGGAAGCCTTTTGAGATTGACAACAGAATACCGCAAGCTTCTGAAGAATAACAGCGCATGAAGTAGGCTTTGGAGCCTCTCCCATTGTGCCTGAAGCTGAAGCGCTGAGTATAGACTCAGTTTGTCCCGTCTGTATGCAAAATATCAGCCCTGGGTTGCCTCCCATCTATCAGCCTCTCTCTTCCGGAGCCGAGCACAGAGATCTCAGCCTTGTCAATCAGCTTGACTCTTGTCGGCCAGGTCTGTAGTCTGACAGGGAGACTGACCCGTTTCCATGGAGTGGGTCATGGATGCGGGGTGGGAGGTAGTTTTCCCTGAGGGCCCCCCAGCCTCACTGAAAGGCACCATGTAGTCAGGGTATCAATAGTTTATGAAAAGAAAGAACTAGAAATGGCTAAGAAAATCAGCTCTCCTTTCTTTTAAAGTTTTGACAGTCAGGGTTAAAGTTAGTCAGCCTTATGTTGACTGTTTTCACACAAAATGTTTCAATTCTAAATTGTGAGATGGGCTAGTTTATCTAAGTTGTACTGTATCTGTACAGTTTTGTCAAATAAAGAAACTCATTTATGGCAACTTTAAGAAAGCTGTATGCCCTCAGTTCCTAATGACTTATCCCACATGACATAACTAGCAATCTAATTAATATGGCAAATAATTCAGATGTTGCTTAATGCGCAGCAGTTTGCTATGGAGAGGGGAGGGTTGGGGGGTAGGGTTGGAGGGGGGGTTCTGATCTAATGCAAAAACGCCCTCATGCGTCACAGCAGTGCGCGTGTCGCCCCTGTTCCCTTCAACATAGTTTGATGCGCCACGCCCACTCCATGATTCCCCCTCAGCTGTTCCAGTAAGTCGCTCCCAGCCTCCACATGCATCCATTCACAGACCTGCGCCGCTAGCCGAGCTGCAGGGGCGGCGGATCGGGAGAATCTCTGCCACGCGTCGGGCTGATCCCGCTCCTCTGTCACTCTGGAACAACTTGTTGCGCAGCTGCTATTTCAGACCTCCTCTGAGGTCCAGCGCTGCAGCGGCACGGTCGCTGCTTCCTCTCTCAGACCAGCAAACGGCCACCGTGGGCAGAATCTGTGAAAAGTGGACAGCTGGATGTCAGTGAGCTGCAAAGGGATGGCTGTTGAAGCCTCCCGGGATTTTGTCTTGGTCATTCTGAAGTCCTAGAAGTCTCCCCGGGGCATTGGTCGTAGGTCTCTAATATGATCAGAGGGACGGGGGATGCGGGTCATGAGCTGGAAGCGTCCTTACCACGGACTGGACTGGAGCCACAGCCTCTTCTATCTCACTTTACTCCTGTGGACGAGACGCATGAATGGACTTGCTGACTTTTCAAGTAAGATGATGATGATGATGATGATGATGATGATGATGATGATGATGATGATGATGATGATGATGATGATGATGATG
>JABUIW010000024.1:8137744-8190796 GCA_013363375.1 Menidia beryllina
TGATGATGATGATGATGATGATGATGATGATGATGATGATGATGATGGTGCTTTACTTTAGGGAGTAGGGCAGTGCTTACAGACAAGAGGAAAAGCATAGCTGTGCACTGTAGGGTCAGTGTGCCATGTGGATGTAGAGTAAATGCATGTTGGCTCTGGTTTGAGACTATATCCCATGAGCAAAAAGCTGTAACTAGACTATATTGCACAGAGAGATGTCACAATGTTGCACAGGGTCTGAGATCATAAACAACCAGGTGACCTGAATGCTAGTCGTGACATTTGCCACCCAGGAAGAGAACAGACTCTCAGACAGCACTGTAATGGTTGTTGAGACAGTAAAGGGCATCAGTCAGAGCTCCAGAGAATTAAGTCCAGAAACTCTGAAGAGGTATATGCCCAAAAAAGATTGTCAGTGATCATTAAAACGTCTGCACTTGAACATCTTCAGCATGTTTTTGTCCACTTAGATAGTTTCTCTGCTAATAAACCTTCCGATGGTCTTTTATTAAGCAGACTACTTATCCCGGATCATCAGCAGCCACTCAGCTCATGCCTGTGACGGATCGCCTCTGCGACTCCACTGTCCACGTCACTCCACCATCTCCATCCAGTCAGCCTTCTACGGACGCGGGGAGATCCGTCTGTGCAGAGGGGACTCTCCGGGCAGACCCCACAACCACAGCTGTTCGGCTTTTACTGCTCTACAGGTGCACTTTATAGACGAGACACGCAGAATTCTGGGTTCCTCATTAATAGCTGGGTGTTCCATACTTTATTTGAGTGGGCTTGTCCCTCATGTGTGTTTTGCTTTTACAGTAAAATCCCATTAGGCTGGTGAATGCTGTATAAAAGTGATGGATTTGTAAGAGCTTATCCCATTAGTCTTTCCCCTTCTCGTGAAGGTTGAGTAATCTTTTTCTTTTGCATTAAATTTGGTTCTTTCGGGTTAATCCCTTTTCGCTGACATCAGATCCTGAGTACTGGACTTTGCAGACTGTCCCCTGGCATTTTATTGTGCGCAGAAGCTGCTTTCAGAGTGTCAGAGTCACAGAATGTGCCAGCTGCCTGTCAATCACCAGCTTTTTGGGAAAGACCCATGCCCTGGAACCACCAAATACCTCCATGTGGATTACAAGTGTAAACCCGGTGAGTGTGGCAGCTCAGATTTCTCTAGTTTTTAATCTTGCCATCGGTTTGTCTCACACGTTCAGGCTGGGATGAGTGTGGAATGGCCACACAAAGCGCCCTGTGTCCCACCACCACCTCACCTTGACTTTTTTTCTCCTCCCTCAGCTGAACACAAAAGACACGTGGCATGTGAAGGGGAGACCATGCTCCTGCGCTGTAAGCCCCCCAGGGTGCTGGTCATCTACGCAGCTGTCTATGGCCGAAGTCTGGCTCAGACCGACACCTGCCCCTCACACCTGACCAGACCACCCCCGTTCGGTGAGTCAGTCCTAAAACCAACAGTGACGCACAGCTGTGGCTGTTAGAAGGGCCGACTCACTGCATGTGTACTCATCTTAATTCTAATAGGTTTTCTGTTTGTAAGATATGCAAATAGTGTTGACTTACTGTATTATTTTTGGATGTACTTTACAACACAGAGCAGTGGAGATGTATTGATACCTGGGCCTCTAAGGAAAAGACAAGCAAAAACAGTGCAGGCTTCTTTTAAACATTATTTATTTTAATCAGAGGACTGGTTTCTAATTGTTCGGACACTTGGTAGCTGCATTCCACCCGAGTTACTGAACACCTATGCTTATCCTACTTTGAAAAGTCAAACGGTGTGATGTCATGAAACAATTCAAGGGGTGGTTTAATTTACACAGTTGTTTTAACTGTTTGAAGAAAACTATATGGAGACTAAACTAACACACTGTCAAAGTGCAACCGTCAAACAATGAATCTGCAGCTATTACAGGATTATGCACATGAGTAGAAACATCACATGCATACATTCAGAGTCTCTCCTGCAAAGTTAAAATTCCCTGAATTTTCCCCGAGCTGCTCCTTACAGAGTGTCTGAACCACGAGGCTCTACACTCGGTGTCCAAGTCCTGCTACAGCAAACAGAAGTGTGCTGTTGCTGTTGGCAACCAGACCTTCAGGGACCCCTGCTTTCCAGGAACCAGGAAGTACCTCAGTGTGCTCTATTCTTGTGGTAGGCCCCTCTTTTGCTTCCTCATTCACTAACTCACAAACTAAAGCTAGGTTTTTGAAAAAAAGAACAGACTGGCGTGACGTGTGCTTTTGTTTGGCCTCCTTCTGAATCTGACAGTTCCTTGAGTGAGTACTCGTAGCTTCTGAATGGAAGTTCTTATCTGTTGATCCCAGCCATCAACTATTCTTATCTTATCGTACCCAAAAAACACAGCAGCAGGCAATAATAAACTCTGACCTCTGCAGTTTACATCCTGGCAGCTTCCTCCGCTTGGCACAAATGCCACTAGGGTCACACAGCAACTTTGCTCACATGTATGATCATTTGGTGTTGAAAGAATTCCTCTTACTGGCAATGTGGGCTCTATTTTGAGCACAATAATGTGTGCCAACTTTGTAGGGCGGTTATTATTGCAACCGTGACTGAGATGCCATTGTGGGCCAGTTTAGATGTACAAGAGTAGCTCACTGACAAATGTGTGACTGCAGATTCAGCAACACAAAGTCAAATATCAAATGGTCTGTGATGATCTGTACCAAATGGTTCACAGCAGTTATCCCACCATCAGTTCCACAGACTCTACTAAAGGAGGCAGACCCAAGCATACTAACCTCCACTGCATTTCCTGTGACAGAAAAAGGTAAGGCCGTTTTTCGGTTTACTACAGTCTGCGCTTTTTATGGATTTGTTCTCACATTCTAGTTGTTATCTTCCTGTTAGCTTCTCCAGCTGATCTGGAAGAACCCTCCTCTAAAGGAACAAGAAAGCCAGAACATTCTGGAGCTATGATGAGTAACTCTCTCCTGACCTACACCTATATCAAAGGTACAGGTCTAGAAAAAGAATTTGTGAAGGCCGGTCTGTGTAGAAAATATCTTAAATCTACCCCTTTACCCCCCACAGAGCGCCCAGAGATGGCAGCGCTGCTTTTCACCTCCAGTGTGTGTGTCGGCCTCCTCCTGACTCTGCTGGCTCTGTCTGTGCGAGTGACCTGCACAGGGAGGCGTCTCAGAGGTCACAGGCTCACAGTCAGGTCTGCCAGCCAGACCGTAACCTGTCAGAAGGAGGAGTACTACGAAAACGAAACGGAGGACAGTGACGACGAGGGAACAGAGAGCTCTCTGCTCTCGCCCGCTGACAGGAAGGCGATGTCCCACTGGGAGGAGGTGACTTATGTGAGCGAGGCAGCCGAGCGGGAAGAGAGGATCGAGCGCAGAGAGATGATCATCCAGGAGATCTGGATGAACTCATACCTGGATGACAGCTCATGTTAGATGTCGTAGGTCTCTTAGCATTGCGTTCACATGTTTGACACATTTTATTTTTACATTGTGAAACAGTTCTGTTTGCTGTAATTTAACTCAGATATACTTGGATCCACAAGAAAATGGCCATATAACTGCTGTATCATCACCAGATTAAGCTCTTCTTCACTGTCACAAACAGGGAAAGATAACCGCTCAGCACCATTAAGCTGACCAGACGTCCATGCACCTGTGTTAATGTATCATTATTCAGTATCTCAACTGCTACATAGTTGACATGAACCAAAGAACCGGTCAGGGGCCGGTCACCTGAAAGGATCAGGATGTTTCAGCTCGTATGTCTAAGCTCCCTCTAACATGAAATCAATAAATCATATTCACATTTTGAAAAGTTGGCAGATTGTGTAAACTGTATACACAAACAGAATTTAAACTCTTTAAACTCCAAACATGATTCTGTCCTAGTGTCTACAGCTGTTCCTCATCTACATAGAGTTAGTACGAGATGTGTTTGGTAGAAATATCCTTTAAATCCACATGTGTAAACTATTAGGTTTCCGCTGTTCTTTGCCCCTTGTTTCTGGTGGGATGAATACTATGTGGTCACTTCCAGCCTCAGAGCTGCAGTGACTTTAAGAGATGTGTGTGTGCCACTTCTGTGAGACAAAGAGAGGAAAGGTGTTGCATCCTTGTCCCTGCACTCAGAGGCATGGGAAACTGGACACAATTCTCCACTGGAAACAATTCTTTTTATTTAAACCTTATTACACCTAGTAAAAATATTTATTTTTCTTAGCACAACTTTAAAATAGGAGAGGTTTATCGGATGAGCGCCTCATCAAACATCAGCAGAGTCATGCCATGGGAACACATCACCCGGAAAGCAAATCTCAAGCCACCTTGAGAGGAAACATTTCACGGTTGCGATAAGGCGTACGGGTCAGCTGCACACAGAGAAGTTAGGGACCAGGTCACAGGCACGTCTCTGTGGGAGGCATTGGGAGATTTAGTTAACTTTATCTCGGCCCCCATTTGATATTTGTGAGGCCTTGAAACTGTCGTTTGAGCGCCTGTCTGTCCGACCACTCTGAGTCCAGGTAGCTATCATCGTCTGCATCCTCCAGTTTCTGAAAATGTAGAAAAAGGAAGAAAGTTTCTTTTTTCAGTTTACACAGTTACATAAAGTGAATGATCTGCTTGTGCCTGTCTTCACCTTGAGCTCCTCCTGTCTTCTGTAGTAATGCAGCATCATCTGTTTGTGCTGCTCGTCATTAACCACAGGCTCTCTCGCTGGCGCCCCCTGTCCTTTCTGAGGTAAACGGCACCGGAGAGTCATTTACGTCACAAAACAACAAAAAGAAACAAACATGTTGTTGTAAATAACGGACTGACCCAAATGGCTCACCTTTTGGATTTTGACCACAAGCTTTGTCTTTTCATTTCTACCAATGTAGTCCAGTAGTTTCTTCCCTCTCTGCATCTCTTTGGCTGCCCACCATAGTTGGCATTCATCCTCGGTAATCACCTGCAGTGATGCCTGAAACATGGAGACAGATGGAGATGGCAGACACAGATAATGGGGACAAACATGAAACTTTATCCAAGTGTATCAAACAGCTAAAAACTGACCAAAACAAGATCTGCTCCCTCACCTGTGTTCCTGAAAGGTCCTCCTGGTCCTCTAGCTCCATTCTTATCGGGTCATGAGGAGGCAGCCCCATGGGGTACACTATCATTACTGCACCCCTCAGCTGATCCAGGGCTTCTTTAACCATGCCCATTGTGACACAAACATTGGCTTGAACTTGCTTCTACAAGATCAGGGGAATGAAAGCTGTTACAGTTTCATCACATCAGTGGTGAATAATGTAAAAGTACGTACTCTAATACTCACTTTAGAGATGAGTGCCTTTGCTTCTTCTACAGTTTTCTTCAAAACCTCTTTCATTTTATCATTTGGAGCTGTTAGTGGGAAAGAGGAGGGGCATTTTAGGACACATGCATCATTTTTGTGAAACATCTAAATTACAGAGGCATCTAAAAATCTGAGGTGTGAGGTTTCAGGCCACATTTACAACATTCTCCAAAGAGGCAGCCAGGCGTTCTATATGGTTACCCATGTTGACGATGTTTAAGAATTAGATTCTCACTCACCGTGCCCATTCCTCCTCCCAATCTCATCTTTCTTAAACACCGGTCCTCCACTGGGAATGCACCTGTCCTCCCACTCATCTTTCAGCTTCAGCTCCACAACCTGCTCCTCCGTCAGCCCCTGCATGTTGGGCGGAAGCGTGATACCATGGTCTGCAAGCTCAGGGATCTCTGAGGGCACATAAGAGCAAATCTCATAACAAATCTCAGTCACTATTAAACTGTGATGTTTCAGTCACAAACGCTCAGAAAACCATCACAGGTTGAACATTTATTTGGTTTTAGCTGTAACTCAATTGCAGATTTACCAGCACAAATATTTATTTAAAGAGAGGTGGTAACTAAAATAGAGTAGTATATGTATAAGACGATCCTAACCCTACAGTTTAACATTCAAGATGATGGGAGAACGCAAACGCTAAGTTTCACCTGAACATATTCGGTCCACTTTCAGCCTCCCGTTGTAAATGGCCGTAACCTCTCGGATGACCGCCTCCAGAGGCGCGTCAGCCGTGGTGTCGAACAGAAACTGGCTCTCATCCCCACGCTTCACATGCAGCTGCACCATCTTCACCAGTTGACCTTCTGAAAAGGGACGTACGTTCCTCAAAAACGAGCAACTAACCTGGAAATGGACACGAATGGACGTGAGGACAACAGTGTAACCATAGCAACAGTGCATTGAGGACACCTAGAGAATAGTTAACTTTTTGCTGTTTTACACCGAGTGGCTGTGTTTCTGAGAAAGTTAAGAAATACAGCCACGTAATCAGCAGTGACAAAAAAAGATGCCACTTACATTTGTAGTAATAGCGACTAGAACAGCCCCCCACACTATTCTGGCTGGACCTGAATTGTTTACAGTTGACAGTACCACCGCCTTAACACAGGAGAATGGATGTGAACACTTCTTCTATGGTTTTGGAGTGACGTACCCGGTAATTCTGCTCGTCTTACCGCCCTCTAGCGGCAAAACAAAAACTAACATCAAATTAAGGCAAGTTTGATTTAGGGGTCGTGTTTAAAATGTACTGTACATGAAATTATTATCGGATAAGTTTGAATTTATTAGAGTTTATTTAGGTTCACACTCAAAAAAGCCAAACGCTCATGTTAACATACGTTTATTTTTGCATACATACAACAACTGCTTCATACATTGATGTGCCATCTGCTGGGCACGTAAAATATGGAACATTGGATATTAACATGAATCACAGCTTCATGTATTCACTTTAATACATACATTATTTTTCACAACACAAAGTCTTATTTACTATGGATTATAGCCATAAAAAGAGACACCCACCTCACAAAAGGAGCAAATTGTAACCTAGAAAATCTCATCTTGAACTGTGACATGACACAAAGCGCTGGCTAGTAACCTACTGCTGATACAGTATCAACTGCACATATTTAGATAACAAATGCATTGAGATGATGTGTAAGCAAATATAGCAGGATGGCCTTGGTTACAAAGTGAGCCACTCCTTTGATTGCAGTGAATGATGATTCTTTTTTTGCTTGGTCTATATATTCTTATAAGCGTGGAAGCATTACAAAGCTTTTACTCTTTTTTTAAACTGTATGCCTGATGTTTCAGCCTCCACAATCCACCCAAATACCTTTCAAGCCATTTTAAAGACATCAGGTCATTTCTGAGGGCGAAGGGAGAGATAGCACATGTGTAAACTACAACAGCTAGTGTGTCGCGTTTAGGAGGATGAAGCTTTCACTGATCTCTTTGCTCATTCGATGCCTGTCATGATCACTAGGCCAACAGCAGAGAATGAGTGAATGAGGCAGGTAACACCGGACAAAATACTGACATCACCGCTGACACACATCACGCAACTCAAAACTAATCAAAACATTAGCGAGACCCTCTCAGAAGGGGGAAATGGCTATGGTTTAATATTGCAGCTGGGTCTGTGTACACTGAGTTTGACATCCAACACTTAAATCAAACTGCTGTCTGGAATGTGAGCCGCACCGTGCCTGAGAAGTAATGCTATCTGGTGATGCATTCAAGGGTCAATCTTTTCAATAGAAGAGGGAGTAATCCATTAGTGGTGCTACGGGGAAATTCTCAGTCAGTGGTTTCGGTAAAAAAAAAAAGAAGTTGTTTTGTTTCTAACATTTTTGCATACAGTATTGCCTTTCAACAGCCAGTGGACAGGCTGTTATTTCACACTGGAAAGAGATACACTGCTTTGTCTTAAGAGGAAAAAGTCCTAAGGGAATCTCTGATATCCCACTCTTACATCAGTACACACTCACGTCCAAACACAAACACGATAACAGACAACCTGCACCGCAAATACAGAACATCACCTCTCACCACAGGACCAGCAACATATTATTTAGATTACCTCTTTACTGGAAAACATAAACATGACCTTTTCAATAAATCCAATCTGAGGTTGGAAAAGAAGGAGAGAAAGTGTCCTCTTAGTACCGCACGCTGTCTGTGCTTGCTGCCACATCAAGAGTGGAGCTTTGGGGAGCCAAACACCACAGAAGGAGGAAAACGAAAGAGCCCATCCATCTGTTCAACCTGCAGTCCATATGTTTAGGTCACTCGGCCTTCCGTAAGAGCAGGGCCGGGAGATCACATACAGCATCTCAGTGCATATCAGTTGCTTTTGTGCAAACCATGGCCATCACAAACATACTCACACATCCAGTAAGTACTTTACACCATGAAAACATACATTTATACATAAATCCCTATGTATATGTTCTGATATATGGACAAAAAACAAAACAAAAAAAAACTTCAGATAAGTGCCTTGGTCCACAAATAATGCAGCCCCATGAGAAATAAGTAAACTTCTTACTATCGGCACCAGCCCTACAGTGGACTGACTTACATGTTCATTTTCAGGCTGTGCGTAAACATGGAGGCAAAACCCAGTGAAAATGAACGGACATTCAGAAAGAAGGAAAGTGTGCAGTGTAGTTTTGTTAGTTGTACCTTTTTAGACCCCAAACAAAACAAGAAGACTCATGAAAACTTTGACTTAAACAAATGTGGGACAAATGTAAAACAGGTGAAGTGTATCCCGTGGAATATGTGTCAAAAACAAAAAAAGACCTATGTAACCATCAGCTCTGAGAATTCATCTCTATGATCGGATGGTTATAAAACAAAGACAGGGCGAAGCAAATGTAACGCATCAAATATTTAGGTTAAAGTTTACAAGTAAAGGCAGCACAGCCACACAGACATATTTTGATATTGCACACATGGTTAAACACATTAACTGTGCATTTAGATATAGTACAACAAACTGTAGACACAGGCACAGGTTTGCTGCCTTGAGTAACAATAAACGGAGCGAATACCATTAAAACTGTTTGCAGGGGAACAAGTAAACCTCTCAGACTCTTCTTACATTACTGCTCCAGATATGAATCCTTTCCTGTGACTCTGAAGGGGATTGGTCGATACCTTTTAAATACTGTCTCTTTTGTACACACACACTGACATTTTTCATAGATCTATACATATCTGGATATGCCCCTTACATATGAGGGGCGACATTATCTCTCAGTCGACTCCCTGGGGAAGAAGCAGTTGTTACTGGGTCCCTCTGGGAGCTTTGGATAACTGGTTGCAGTTCTAGTTGGGACGGGAGGGGGTATGGTTGGGAAAGGGTTTGGGTTGGGGGCGGAGGACAACCAGTCGGGCTCTGAGTCGAACACGGAGCGGGCGGGCTGAGTCTGAGGTTGGGACACCAGAGAAGGGGATGGGAAGACAGGGTTCTGTTGCGTTTTGGTTGGGGCTGGATAATCCAAATCGTCATCGAAAGTGACCCACTGCCTTTGTTTCCCTGCGGAGGGGGGGGGCTGGCGGAGAGGAGCGAGGGCAGCTGGGAGCGTGGAGGGCGGAGCCAGGGGCAAAGTGGGAGCTACTGACGCACTGGAGGCGAGAGGGAGCAGAGATGCGTGGACAGAGTTATGACTGGCTGATGGTCCAAACAGAGACATGGTCCTGCTGAGCTGAGCGGGGGGGGCTGCTGAGGGGGCAGCCACAGCGGCGGGGACCAGCGGGTGAGTGTGAGCGGCTCTCTGAAGGTTTGCTGCCATGGCCTGATGCTGGAGGCTGAAATCCGGGGTGAGGGGGCGCCTCTGCTGATGCTGAGCCAGAGAGCCTGTGAACGGATTGGTGCTGCTGGGCCGGGCGGGGAGGGGGTCGGTCGGGAAGGGGTTGGGTGAAGCACGCAGCATCTCCTGCGAGCGGCTGCGGGACGGGACCGGTGGAGGCGGGAGCAGGGAGGAGGCGAACGGCGATGGGGTGGAGAGCGAGGAAGAGGAGGATGAGTCCAGCGCCTGGAGATCTGATAATACGGAGGACTGGAGGGAGAAGGATGAGGGGAGGGTGGCGGAGGAGAGGGCAGACTGAGGAATGGAAGGTGGAGAACGCAGGGAGGAGCCTCTGCTCAGTGACTGGGTGGTGTGCCAGGAGGAAGCAGGGGAGAGGAAATCTGATGCAACTGTGTTGAAGGGGTCAGGCTTCCATTGTGCTTCTCTTTGGAATCCGTTCAGTCCATTCATCTGAGGAGGGACAAAACAAAGAAAACACCATCAAGTTGTTTTACGTGGGCTTCCAAGAGTGGAGCGTTGCAGATTAATGAGCCACATAAACATTTTGGTGTTGACAAAAACAAACTAACTTAAAGATACCCTTTGGAGCTTTTCTTGCACACATTTTCTCAGATTGGAGAACTGCCACACAGACCTTGCTGGAAGATCTTTATCTTATTCTTTATTTTTTCCATGCTTTGGGGGTACCTTTAATGTGGCGGACTTGCAGTGAACAACACTGACTAGTGATGTATGTGTGGGAGAAAACAAACAGTCACTAAACTGAACACAAATTAAACGAGTCAAACAGATTTAACTGGCACAACTAATTATGAGCGCATTGCATATGTGCTCACTTTTACTGTGTGAGAGAGTGAGACCATATGACAGGATGAGGAAGGGGAAATGGCAACAACAACCAAATCATCCCCCCCCCCGATGCAAAAAACACAAACAGTAGAGTTTAGGTACCTTGAATAAGAATAAACAAAGCCTTACAGTGGACTGAAACATCCAGATTAAAAGCATTTGATGTAAAAAGGTGGATAAATCAATTACAACAAAAGGTGGGGTGGAGGAGGGTTACTGAATGTAATATGGGGTAATAACATCAGAACAGGGCTGTTGCGCTATGGATGAAGACACAAAAAAGTGGTTTAATATCAAGTACCTTTCAACCTGATGGCTTCTCCAGCTTGTGAGAAAGAGACAAACGCATCAGAGAGACAAAAGCAAGAAGAGTGACACAGACAACTGAGTCATAGAGGCAGAGAAAGAAGCTTTTTTCCCCGCTTGTATTTTCCGTTCACACCTTTCATAACTGAGTACAACAGGTAAGATACGCTTAGGAATATATATTTTTTTACCCTTTTTTTGGATGCATTCTTTGTTCAGTTGCTAAAATTCCAATGGCAGTAGGTACCAACCTGTGCATCTGGGGCTGAATCAGGCTTGGCAGCGTCGGGTGGCAAAGCATGAGTGGAGCGGGAGCGAGGAGGTGGTTTAGGGGAGGCTAGGCCCTGCTGAGGCCCAGCAGGGGGGGGTGGCAGCGGGTGGAGCTGCTGCCTGCTGTGGCTGCAGTGGTGCAGGATATGTGGGTTGCATTGGTGGGGGCAGTTGAGACTGAGCAGAAGGGGGAGCTGGCTGCGGCTGCATGGGGGGCTGCATGGGTGACTGAGTTTGTGGTTTCACTGCAGAGGGGGCTGCAGAAGGGGTTCCTGAGGGTGGAAGACCTGAGAGAGGACACAAAACACAAAAGTTAAGGCTTAAATCGGTCGTATCAGAAAGAGGGCACATCCCTCCATTTTTACAGCTCTCCACTGATGTGTCTGTGCATGATTTACAGGACTTCTGTGAGACCTGGGTTCATTCTATACTTGGAAGAAATCTCTAGTTTTTTTTGTGTCTCCCTCCCGTTGAACCCACTATGCCTTGGGAAGCTGCTTTTTTAAACTGCTGAAGCTTTTTTACTCTTTCCAGACTTCCGATAACGATCACCATAATAATGAGCAATATGTTTTCCATGCTTCTTGAATAAAGACTGCTTTAATAGATCTTGTTCCTTGTCCTTCATGAACACATATTTCTTTACCCAGTGGCAGGTCAGTGGGTTTGGCTGGCGCGCTGGGTACGGGCCGCGGGGCTCCTGGATGGTTATCTGGGACAGGCCGAGGGGCCCCGGGATGCACCTCCGCGATGGGCCTGGGCGCCCCGGGGTGAGAGGGAGGTGGTGGGCGAGACTGAGGAGGCATGCTGATCACTCCAGCTCGAGGCGGAATATTCTGAAAGGTTTAAGTAAAATAATGAACAGAAATTAAGATTTTTCAGAAGAATCAGGAAGTAGACCTAAAACGTCATTAAAATAAACCCACTGGTCTGGCAGCACCTCCTGGTCCAGGAGCTCCAGCTGCAGTTTGGCCACGACCTGAAAATAAATCACCAAAGACAAGCCCAATAAATGAATGCTTAACACAAGCTTTAAGGGCAAGAAAAAATAGGTTTTGCAGCTTTAATGAATGTGAAAGTTAAGACCGGGGCAGAACAGAAGCTTTGACTTGTAACTCATATCTTAGTACACCTTATCCACCTCAGAGTATGAGGGAACATATTTCATATCGGTCTTCATTATCAATGATGAGTCAGTCATTCCTGAGCTGCAGGAGATCTGGAAGAGATGCAAGCCTTGTTCCGTGAGCCAGCTGCTCACCACTCGGCCGGCATGCTCCTTTTCCATCTCTATTCTTTAGCTGAGCCCCTCACAGAGCCCGCAAACATTTTCCCACACCACTTAGATGTCCGCTTCTGTGTCATTGTTCAATGTGCAGGCACCAAATGTAAGTCAACCCAGCTAAACACACACACCCTTACTGTGAAAGAGGGCATCAGTTAACCACAGACACCACACGAACAGCTAAGGCAAAGGCGGGTCAAGGCGCCGATAGGCTGAACCACCAAATCCTGCCCTCCATCCAAGGACAGGCAATATTTTGTGTCAGGGCACTAGCGCATAACCTGTGACTGTACCAGACAGGGAGGCATCATCTCACCACCATATCAAAAGTACAAAGAAACACCACACAAAGGTGGACTCTGATTGGGCGAATGCAAACCGACAGCCCTTTGTGTCCGGTGGGACACGGAGGCTGAGCGTGGCTACGTCATGCTTTGTGGCACTCACCTGCAGAAGCATCTGGCCGAGGGAGAGCAGGGCTTTTCGATCCTTTGCAGCACAAAGGAAACCAAACCATATTACTGTTACACACACCGCGCCACACAAGTCATGAGATGCAGGTGTTTCCAATGACAACATTTCACAGGGGAACTAAGAAGAGAATGTGATGGCAATAATGCAGCAAAGCAGTTGAGCCGGAGATGCTATCCTTCGGATGCTGTGAGTCTGAACATATCCCTGTGTGAGGGGGATTTTTCCACAGATCATCAGGGATTATGCCAACCAAGCCGATGCAAAGATGAACTCAAAGACAAAAAAAACTTGTACCATCTTACAATCTGCCTGCAATCATCAGATTAAATAAGGGCATGTTTACAAGGTAACTACTTTTAGTCAGACAGTCCTTTACAATGACTTTGTGCCTCATGACTAGCCTTGTTATGCATAATATCCCTTTTAAACAAGTTGAGACATTTTCTTTTAGGTCCTATCACACATGCTGCCTGGAGTGTAATCAAAGGAAATGCATATGACAGAGTATGCATTAAGCTACTGATAAATCAGAATAAATGCGGTCCTTTATGTTGAGAAGACCAAATATGCTCTGTAGCCACATCAGAACATGTGTCTCTCTTTTTGGCTCTTCAACCAGATCTAAACATTAGCAGGTTACTCTGCATTTGAATAACTCCTTTTTGCTAACAAACCACTACCACTACTGACATTAAAGTTACACACTCACACACACACACACAGGACTGCAACTGTCCACAGTGAAGCTAAATTAGTCAGCAGTGAACCATCAATGTCAGCAACCCTCTATAACATTGATGACACGGTGTAAGACCGCTGGGATCAGATGAGGTTTAAAAACAATTCCTGGTCAGTTACCTTCACTGCCCCGCCTATCAAGCAATGGACTGGGACCTTTGCCATAGTCTTAAAGAGGAGAAGAGGTTTTTTCTTTTTCAAATAAAGTACAGCATACATACATAAAATAAGAAATGAAAAGAGCTAGCTGCACAGTTTATGTTATACCATTAAAACAAGCACAACACTGAATGAAAATAAATGCAGGCTAAAATGTCAAATGCACTCTTAAAGCACTAACAGAGAGTGAGATGGTTTTAAGAAATATCTATAAACATATAAAAGAACATAAATCCACCAAGATTACACGTCATGTGAACTAACTGGATGATGTGCTTGCTGTACCGTGTTTGAACTGGATATTATAAACTCTTCTACAACACAGATATACACTATATTTTATGTCCAGGAAAGATTTTCTGATAATAAGTCTAGACATATTTTTCATTTCAACCCATGATGGGAGTTAATTCCTTTCTTGAGTACACTATAACTGAAATAAGAACTTGAGTTCCAGAAATAACATTGACAATGCATTACAAAACTATTATTAGCGGATGTTCTCTGCATATCTCTGATGGTAAAAAGCAGCAGCTACATCAGATGACTTAGCTACTTAAGCATCTAAACACACTGTCCCACAGCATCCACTTTACCTCCAGATTCCTTTCTAACAGGCAGAGGGCTCATGCCCCCTTCATCCAAAGCAGCGGAATAAAGATGAAAGCGTTAATACTTGCCTAATACATCTCATACTAGATCATAAAACTTACATTTATGCATTTCAAGTGCAAGATTGGACATTTTTCCTCACAACGGTTAAATGCTACCGTAAAGAAAATTAGACTTTTCTGAAATGCACTCAAACAGAGGGTTGGGGAGGGGGCCGCTGCTTTACCTGAAGGTGGCGGTGGGCGTTGAGGTGGAGCAGGTCTGGCTGGAGGCGCATTGGGACGGGGAGGAGGGGGGCGCTTGGGTTCCAGGCCTTGAGCAGTGGGGGCACCAGGCTGGAAGTCCACAGGGGGTCCTAGAAGGAACGAAAGAGAGAAAAGGTCTGATAACACATTTAGAACATTTGAAGATACCTTTGGAAACAGCGAATAGGTTGTTCACTGAATGACAGGCTTTATACCATTTATTATCTTGTGAATTGGCACATCCTACAATTCTGTTCTTTCACAAGAAAAGACAAAGCACTGCACTCATTTAAATACTGCACTAGCAAACACGGGAAAGGGAGACAGTTAATTGTTAGGCAAACTATTTCCTAATAACACACACAGATGACACCATCACACATCATAATACCTGGAATTTCCCTCCTTAGTGATGACGGACTTAAATCTGCTTTGGCATGTTGCAAACACAACGGAATCACAGTTTATTTTCCAACACAGTTCGAAGCCTGAACAGTTGATTCATATGCATCCTGAGCTACCTGACTGCAGCCGAGTGAGCAAGCAGTGCGCTGTATTCACCTTGTGAGGGCCGGGAGGGTTGTCCACGGCTGGGCCGGCTGGGAGCTGAAGGTTCTCCCTGGGTGGGAGAGGGACAGGGGCTACTCCGCGGTGAGGGACCAGGGGAGGATCCAGGGCCGGAGCCGGCTCCAGGCTGGAGGTGCTGGGGAAGGATCTCTTCCACCTCCTCATCAACATCACCTAGTACAGAAGAGAGGAGGGAAAGTATTCATGTTTGAGAACTGTAGGCTCCACAACATTGGCCCTTGGTCATAAAAATGAGTGAATATATTAATTAAAAAATGACAGTTTCTTGCTGCCCCTCACCCTCCATGTCATAATCGTCGTCACCCATATCCGCATCCTCGGCAAGCAGGGTGGAGCTGGCTGACGTAGGAATGCTTCCACAGATTCTATCCACACTCATTTCCTCCTCAAGACTCTTGATCCAGCCTGGACTCTTAAGGCGGATGTCAATTATCTTTCCAAGGACCTAATGTAAGCAAAGCCAGATGTGTAAGTCAGAGTTATGATCCCAGTCTGGTGCGCTTCATGCTAACACACCACAGTTTCCCATGAGGCACAACTACGCAACAATGACAATGAGTTTAGTCTGTTTTCATCGGTCAAAACTCTGCCATGACTTCTTTTAATTAGTCTTTTTTTTTCTCCAGTCAAAACACAAACCAAACAATGGATCAGTTTAAACCCCCCTTTTATCTATGGGGTCCACATTGTGCCTCACACCTGTAAATTAAGCACTGATTCATTTCAACAACCTCTATCAAATGAATTAGGTATGAGAGCAGTGTTGAGTAAGTGTGTTTCAAAAATGCCTAATAAAATAAACTTAGGATGATTAAAGGAGGTGAAATAAAATCTTCATCATTGACTTACGGTGGAAGCACTGAGAGACAGAGCAGCGAGAGCAGAGTAACCTTCCAAGAAGGTAACCCACATCTTCTCCTCAACAAACCTACATTAAAAATACACAAAATGTCAATAAGGACTGCTCAATCTCAACACAAACCTCATTCTGTCTCTTTTCTCTGGCTAACCTGATGAGGATGACCTCTCCATACTGGGTAAACTTATCCAGCAGCTCGTCTATGAGCTCATCACTGAAGTAGTCGTCGGGCCCAGAGGAGCACAGTGACACCAGGATGGTGCCATCTGGAGGCCCCTGACGGGCAATCACATCTTTGTACACCTGGTGCCGGGCCTCTGGGTCCACCTCCAGAATGTCCACGTCTATTATTGCCACCACAGGCCTAGAGTGGGATATGAGGAAAGGCAAATTATGCTTCCCAAATGGGAATGCCACCAGAGCTGCATCTCTTATAATCGTATCATACTACCTGTGGTCTGAGGTCTTCAGTTCAGCCCTGCCATAGTACTTCAATGTACCAGGGCTCCAGTTTTCCTCAGCATCCTCCTCAGTTTCCCCAGATGTTGAGGGAGCACCCACTACGTTCATCTCTTCAGCTGGAAAACAAGCATGAAAGCAAAAATGTCCAGAAGCAGATAATCAGACTCAGTACAATGATGTCACAGACATTTGAATGATGTAAAACATATTGTCTTTCCAACATTGTTTCTACAGTTCTCAGATAGAGGAGGGAAGGTATATTTTTGGTGCAGTATGACTTGTCTGCAGCTGCTCTGATTCACACCTGTTTTGTTAAAGTTCCACTTCCTTCTCTTCCAGAGGATGCGGTCAGTCCAGGCAGGTGTGCGGCACTTCTCACTGGTGTCATAATCTTCTGAGAAGAGGTCGTACTTGTAGGTGGGGGCAAAATCCAAATTTCCTTCAATAAAACCTCGGAACACCTTTGGGAGACATTTTGAGAGGAAAACATATCAGTTCAAGAATTTTCAAGTGTATTTATGGTTGGATGACCCTCTGCTGGTACATTATCTCATGTTATGTTATTTTTTATCTTTAGGTTCAAGTGATTCTTCTTTCAGTGAGGATGTAAAACCCAATGCTCTGTGTGTGCTGTAGGTTGTACCAGTCCAGCGTTCTTCTGTTCAACCAACTGATCCCCAGCTGTCAGAGCATCCCAGTTCTGCTGTTTGATGAGTTCTTTCACTTCCTCATTGGGTAGGTTGATCCGATAATTAAAGTCTCCGCACCAGAACACATAATCGTGTGAGTAAAGCAGGCGGCCCTGGAGGACAAACCAGATGTTGCTGAGGTGTGCTCCGTGTTTTGAACTGAATAAGTTAGTGTCATAGTTATCACAGTTGTTACCATGGGGAAAGTGAGTCTGCGGGTGATCTCGTTGTAATCGTCGTTCCTCTCCTTGACCTGTGATTGGCCGGCAGCAAAGTGGGAGCAGACGAAGCAAATGCTGGTGGTGTGAAACAGCAGGCGGATGGCCACGCCTCCTTTGTTACCTGTAGCCCCACCCATTCCAGTCTTCACGGTATCCACAGCGACATCCCTGAAACACACCAACAGGGAAGGTTCAATCTGCAACCACACACCGATGAACGTTAAACTTCTAGCATGAGAACGTGGACGACTCAAACCTGATGAAGGGTGCGTGCTGAGGTCGGATGAAAACAAACAGACACACTCCAACCAACTGCTCTGAAGCAAGCAGCACATACTTGTGGTCCCTTGAAATGTTTTTCTGGAGTTCAGCTGCCCAAAGTTTCTGGTTGGTAGTGCTGAAACAAGGGAAAACAGTATTAGAACAGAATTGTTGCAGAAAAAGAGTGTTGAGGTAAAGATCAGCACTTTGTGATGTTAAATTTCTAGATATAGCTAATTGTTTTAAATTTCAAGCCACATTATCAAGCATGATTTATTGGACCTAAGCAGCTGTATATGTAAAACCTATTTCACTATAAACTGACCATATAGAGCATGAAAGAACACTAACTGCTTGTTATCACAGGACGGATTATGTTTGCATACCTGGCACTGACAATGTTTCCAGCATTCAGTTCAACCATTTCCTCAAAACCAATGGCAAAGATATCAATGGGGTCGGCTTTGCTGTCTGTAAAGAAAGTAGAAAAAACACTTCAGTGTCCAGTGTGTCTACAAGTTAAGTTTACAGAAACTGGTATATAAAGTCTTGCATCAGTCATTTACTGATCTGGCCAGTATTTTCTCAACCGAAGAGTGTTGTGTCACTGCCTGAGCAGAGGAGGGCAACGCACCCTTCTGCTGATTAGCCAAGACCAGCAAGTGTTGCATATAACTTGTTGGATTACTCATTTTTGAGGATCATTACTGCAAAAGCATGTTAAGTGCTTGTGCTGTTAAAGATTTTCTCTCGTTTTTTTCTTCTTATAGTTAGCATTAGTCGATAAGACCGATGGACTCAGAGCAGTGACTGTTTTCCCTCACAATTTTCTGCAACAAATGTAATGTTGTAACTGCATCTGTTATTGAGACATTTTGACATAACAATGAGACAATGGCCGATGGCTGCATCAGTAACAGCCAATAAACAAGAAATCTTGAATTACAATCAATATCAAGACTTTTTCTTACTGATTAAAGCCACTTGTATAACATACCCGTCCCATTTTATAAAAGACTGCATTAGATGGATGTTGTAACAATCTGGTTGATTCCCATTTCTTGTTTCTATTCTAGGATCAGACAACCAGCTACTGACTCTGCCTTAGTGATAAGTGCATTGACAAAATATCTTTAATAAGTGAATTCTTCCTCAAAATAAAAATAGCTTTTAGAAACACATTTTCTCTGTGTGAACTTAAGCTAAAAGAAAAACAACAGGCTACATACCCTGGAACTCAGGATTCCCTGCCTTTTTGGGAGCATCAAGCAGCCAGTCGTTGAGGGTCTGGTTGCGATAAGCTATGCTCCGAAACTGTTTACCCCCATTGACATTCCAGGTCCCGACACACACTCGAATTTGCTTGGGCCTTGTGTATTTATGGTAGTTCTGACACATTCCCAGCAATACTCTTGGAGAGGCTGCAAAGGAGAGAAGACAAGGTTCAGACTGCAAGACAAAACAATATGAATGTCTGAAGATCAATGAAGGAAAACTGAACATAACTGGGAGAAAAAGATAATCAAAACCAATGGTATTGAATCCAGGTATAAAAAAAGGGAAGTCCACTACAATGTTCTATGGGGCATGGGGGGAAAGAATGAAAATGCATACTGGCTGAAACACTGATAACATTCAAAGTACAAACTTTGGTAATGGTTTAAAGCCGTCTGTAAATCTCCACTGAAAATTGATCAAATTCTAATTGTACAAAAAAAAAAAATCCATATCATAGAATTCTGATTAAATTACACAGACTGGATCAAACCACTACCAACTGCACATTCCAAATGAAGAGTTAACAGAAAATGTGAACAGCAGATGACACGACAATTTGACAATGTATTAGCCCATTGCTTGTAATCCGACAGTTACCGTACCTGATTGTAAGACTGGTTCAGTGACTAAGTTTGCGATAGCAAGCAGGAGAGAAGGAAAAGAAGTGTAGTTAACCATTGCTTTAAAAATAATGTTGACAGAGTAGGAGACAGGCATTTTTTGACTGCGATAAAGAGCTGACTCATGGAGGTTACTTTTCCCTCCTGGACATCCTGAAAAACAGCTTCTGGCTAACAGGACCAAAACAGCAAAAAGCAAAAACAAAAAAACTTGGGCAACTATCATTTCTTCATATATTTTCAGGAAACCGTCTAAAACCGACAAAACACTCGTCAGGTGACTTTAAATGCAACTTCCATTTAAAGGTTGTAGAAAGCAAAGTAAGAAACATAAAAAAACATTTCCTCTGAAAATGGTACAGTACACTAATCGGATTGAATGCGAGAGCCACAGAGGATTAAAAAAAAAAAAGTAAGTAATAATAAAAAAGGCCTTCAGGAACCCAGGACTACTACTGAAGACTGACTATTAGAATGAAAAGGAAAGTTTGAATTTTAAAAAAATTAAACGGTGATAAAGAAGGGAGCAACCAAAAAGTATGCAACTTGTTAACTCTGTCTTATCATACATATCAAATGATTTGCCAACGTGCCACGTTGAAACTAATTACCATAAAGACTTGAGGTGGTGAGCAAGGCTCGAGCTTTGTCTGCTAAATCGCTGTTCAGCGTGGAACCCAGCCTCAAGATGTCGATAGCTTCCTGCTTAGAGCTGTCAAAGAAGTTGTTTTGGATGGTCCGCGTCACAGAACGAGCTCCGTCTTTTAGCTTTCCAGCCTATAATAAAGAAAAATAGAGGCAGTAGTGTAAAAAAAAAATCAGTCACTTTTATCATCAGCTTCACTTGGTGCGAAAGAAAGTGTTATTCTCACTGCGATGATGGAAGAAAAGACAAACAAAACTTCAGAGAGATCTAATTATGACAAATTTACGAAAAATGTATAGATTAGGATAAAATTTGATGCCCAATATGATTTGATTTGGGCCAAAAGGTGGTAATTTGGACAGAATTGTCATGGTCTCGCAAAACAATGCAGATAATGACAAAAAATTTACAAAATAACATCACGTGATTTTTTTTTTTCCCCATCCAATTTCTTTTTTTGGGGGATTTCCGCCAGTTAGATCTCTATGGAGCCTGCAGAACAGCATGTATGACAGGGATGTCCCAAAGGGGAAAAAAAAAAAATAAATAAAAAAAATCAACAAGATCCAACCTCCATTATTACGATGTCATTGAACCCATAAGCTGAAATCGACAGAAAAAAGACCCACAGCTCAAAAACAATATCGACTGTCTTGTTAACTTACCACACAGGTAGAAAGGTCCAAAGGATAGCCGAAAGACACAGCAAACAAGAATTAAACAGGAGCTCAAACTTCTACACACAGAGGATCAACTTCTCAAACAACACACTTTGACTACATGCAGAACTAATCCCCAGTGATTAGTGTAGAGTTCCTAGGTTTTAAGTAAGAATCTCATCATTTAGTTTTGTCCATTGTCAGCGCAGGCCTTTGGCCTTTTACCAATATTAGTGTGATCAATGCTACTTTGAATTGTAGCTATCAATTGATTAACAGTCTTAACCTCTTATGCCGATCCCAAAAAACTTAAACTGTTCAAAATCAGTCCACAGCAGAGTGAAGGAGCCAAAAGGAGGGGGCTGTAAAAGTTGAACAATGATGCAACATATTCTGTATATTCAAAAAATTAAGTCTCATTACATATGTATTATGGCCTACAACCCAGATTTGAACATAAAGAATATAACATAAACAACTCGTGGAGCAGGATATGAGCTATGAGCTATGACACTGACTCCGTTGATTGAATAAAATAAATCTAAACTGAGTTCTGAAAACCTGCTGTCTATTACAATGTGCATAAGTGGCTCACCTGTAAACCTGCTTATTTGTGTGTATTCATTGTGTAAAACGTCTACCTTGGCCTTCCCATCCAGTGCTCCGGTGCCAGCGTAGATCTTACTGACAGAGTCCCCATTACTGGACCACATGTTCCTGAAAACCTCCTGGAATCGGGCCACCAGCTGCGGCTTTTCTGTCAAACCCATTTGTTCCAACTGCTTGGGCAGCATCTAAAAGTGAGAGTAAAAGGTATTTTAAGTAAAAGTGTTCCGACTGATGGTGGGAAACAAGAACATCATGCTTGCTGCTGGATCCTACCTCAAGGGCAAAAAAAGCCTGAACACTGTTGGTTCTGTCCAAACAGTCCAAGCAGTTGGTCCTGATGGTCCCTCCCTGAGTCCTGAGAACACAGGGGAAATGAACATTTTAGAGTTTTTTCTGATCAATCAGACAAAATGATTGTGTTTGGCACAATCCTTTTCGGATTTGACTTCCTGTATATCTGCAAGTTCAAACTACTTTCTGAGCACAAAAAAATCAGTTTAGTTAATAACTTGTGCAACATAGCCAATTCACCATGATGAAACAAGTCAAAGTTATCCAAGTGTGTGGCGCTTCCTGTATAAAAAAAGCTGAGTCATCTGTTCATACTCAAGTGCTGATCCCAGAACAGAGGATAGTTTCCCCTACATGACTCAAATGCAAACTGCCTCTACAGGGACCTAACACATGCTCTCTTATGAATGACCCCAACTGGGAACGGCTACAAGCAAGGTGACGCTGCAGAGTAATTTTCTGTTAAAGAAATGTTAAATGGAATCTATTTGAGCTAAATCCTTCACAGGGATTAATGGTGTAGGAACAGAAAGAAACAGGGAGTGGGCCAGAAGAGGAGTCACATGGATCAAAAAGAAGACGCAGCGTGTGGAGGAGAGGCAACACGCCAGGCTGCGGGAGCCACAACGGGACTTTAGCAGAGAACCAGCCCCATCCAGCTGCTGATGATGTATTTGGTTCAGCACAGAGGAGTGTACAGTTAGCACTTCTTAAAAGATGGATATCTGTTGGGTTAATGGGTCCAACACAGAGCTGGAAATAAATCAAGACTGTCAGAGCTCTGAATGCCATGATAAGCAAAAAAGAAAAACATTCATCTTCACGAACAAAAAGTCTTTGATGAAATATTCCATCATTACCTCACAATGCCCGTTTCCCCGGAGTAGTAGAAGAAGCCGCACTCATCTACGAATTTGTTGAGGTACGGTTTGAGGACACTCTGGAGTTTGTCCGTCTTGCCACCTTTTACATTTTGATGGTAGTCAAAATTGACCATTTTCACTGCTGCCGCATGCTCTGATGCCTTCAGGTGACTCTGAAAGTGATGTCAGAAATAGGACATGTCTGTTTAAAACCACATGATAGAAAAACCTTTGCACATGCAAGTTAAATTGCCCGTGTCGAGAAAATGTAAAACCAATGGCTTGATTCCAGTGAAACCTGAAGAGCAACCTGTGAGCACGCAGATCAGCTGACTTCCTGTGACTGCCTGTTCTGCTTCCTTAATGTTGATGCTTAATTCACAAAAGAAAAACACTGCTCGCTGACTTCTTCCTTGGAATCCTTGACCCATCCACCCATGTGAAAAACTTCCTCATTGTCATTACGTTGTGTGGGTTAACCAGGAGAAAAAACCTTGTCTGGTCTTTTGCTTGCTATAAGTGAATTTGATGCTGATCATATGAATCCCCTTCAAATGCATTGGTGTTTCAAGGACAGAAAATTCTCACCTGAAAGGCTTTACTGAGCATGTGCTCCCCTTCCTTACTTCCAAGCAGGTTGATGATCACCTGCTTTCCATACAACCTCCTGAGTGCAGTAAAATGCCTGAAAAGTGCATCAGAAAAGAAGCGCTGCATCATTACAAACATAAATAAATATGTAATTAAATGTAAATAAAAGAATAATAAAACCTGAGATCAAAATGACACAAAGTAAAGCAACACTACAAACGGCACAGAGAAAGGCGGGAAAAACCATAACTTGACATGGCTGGGCAGAATTGTTGGCCTTTTACCATCTAAGAGATGTAAAACATACTTGGTCATTGCTGTGAAAAGCTGGCTTGAAATGACAAAAGATGAATAATCATTCCGGTAATGAGCTGTTACTGGAACTGACTGACTACAGCCAACTGTTCAATGACAGAAATGATTATTTATCTTGGTTTGATTAATTCATAATATGAAACCGGAGAGTGATACGGAGCCTTGCTGGGTCTATCCTTTACAGTCCAGGATATTTGAAAATCAACAGAACTGCTGGTTAAATTCCCTCCTTTCCAGAAAAATGTATTTAAATGAGGGAACGGGACTTAGACACTGACTGTTTAGGTTGGGCTGCTGTGAGCTGATAAGACTGGAGCCAGTGCTAGGTGTGGCACTGTGATTAGTGTAATCGTCCTCACTCTAAAAAGTGCTTCCAAGAAAGAAGTGCAAAAAGTTGAGGGAGGAAAGAAACCTCCAGTTATGAATACAAACTACAGCTTAAGGACGCCGGGTTATTGCTGAGAGCTTACGGGATGCTTAAGTCCTCAGGAGTAAACTAGCCTCCATGGACGCAATTTAATTATCATATTCCTCTTCAGAAAAGGGACTTCCTCTCAGTGGTGCTGCTCAGGAGTGGTATTCTGTTGGAGGTCACACAACGCGGCCCGCCTCACAGGGCATCTTAGTTACCTTTCAAAAGCTGGAGCATTTGCTTCAAATCCTCGAGAGAGTTTGACTCGATGGGAGCCGACCTGTGAAGACACAAGCCACGGGGACCTTCTTCAGTAGAAATTTATGACAAAAGAAAAGTAAAGGCGCGTACGTGGCAGAAGTCGAGGGGACCAAGTGACGGAACGTGGACGTCGGGGAGAATTTGGAGACAACACTGTAACGGTACAGATGAGATCATAAAAGTGAAATCACAATCAAAAGAGAGAAAGCTAAAGAATGGAGCAGAACGACGGCAACACAGCTGAAGTGTGGGGAGGTTTGCTCACACAAAGACAAGGAGCCGCAGCACTCTCCATCTGAAATTCTTCTCTCTGTGCTCTCATAGTGGTCCTATGATTGTGCTGTGACTAATGCCACACCAACAGAAGCCAACACAATCGCACACATGACTCTGCCAGCACCAGATTAGAGAGAAGTGAACACTGTAGCCGCTCTGTGGAAATCTGCTCACTCTACACAGCATGTTCTGACTTGCTTTTTTTTGCTGCTTGAGGACAAAATTTCCTATCCTGATATTACCTCATTTATTTCTCATGCTATTCAAATTCCTTCTCTTCCAGTCTGTGTTTGCATTGTGTCAACTGAGGAAAAGATTATTTTGTTCCCAACCCTTACTGGCCACAAGCACTATGTATTCTAGGCCTAATCCAGCTATTCGTTGTTAAGACTAATTTCTCTCTTTGTGAGTTACAGGGATCTACTTTGTGCTCTCTGGTCTCCCTGTGCTCTTTCGGTCTCTTCTTTAAAACACCTATTTTCATTTAGCTATAAGCCTCCACCAGCTTAGTGTGTTTGCATATACCGGATCATGCTGCTGCCATTTGTCGCTCCTTTCTTTCCCTCCTGTCATGCAGGTCTAGTCTATGCATATTTAATAACTTCCTGAGATGCCATCAAAACGACTCCGGTTGCAGCTGGTTGCAGTTGAACATCTCAGACCCAAACCTCCTGACACTCATTATGACCAGTTACATCAGAACTTCTCTCCTCAAATTAACTCTAAAACTTACACTTAAAGGTCTGTGTGCTAATAAAATAAATACTGCTGACAACAATTCACCAGTTAAATAAATCCCATCCAATAGGGGCTTTTCTTATAGGAGAGCCTTTCTGAAATCCAGTGTTTGTGTTGGACTGAAGAAACTTTGGGGGTGTTAAACATATTTTCAGCCACAGACTTACAAACTAAATGATAAAAAAACAAAAAAAAAGAATGGAGAATATGATTTTTTAAATCAAGGCACTGGACAGAGAGATCAGATATAACCCCATTCATAATGTGAATATTTCCCAAAAGAATTTTGTAGCCGTACAATACCAACAAGCTTAAAATGGTAAAAAGTATTTCCAGGACGGGAAAATAATAATTCGCCCAGTGGGTAAAAGTGAATGACACAACCTGCTCAAAGAATATATTCATAGCATTGGGAGAAGAGCCTACATGTCAAAAGTGGTAAAGGGGACTGAAAGCTAAAGCAGTGCTATAAAAGTGGGAGGACTACAGTTCTGCCTGAAAACAACCCCGAACCCACAACCCTGTGTTCTGACAGACCAAAGACCTTGTCGACTGAATAGGCGCCCAATATGGTCTTGGCTTCCTTTAATTCTCTAGCAAATTGGGCAGCTCAGTCTTATGTATCTTAAGTGAACACCTATCCAGTTGCTTTGGGAATACTCTGACTAATTGAAGGGAAGTGGTCAGGGGCTGTTTTCAGATCAAGCTCTCACCTGACCAAAGAAGTCTGGGAGCTGAGGAAAACAGAAAAAAGCCCTTTACCAAACACTATTTCTACCATTGTCCTCCCCCAATTTCTGCTCTAAACGAACAGTCTGTGCAATGTCAGGACAGTAGCAGGAAAAATCCCACTGAAGGACAATGCTAGTTTGCTATTCAAATATCCAAAATGGAACTTCCTGGGCAGAACCCGGTTAAAAGCTCTACAGAAATTCCTTTTTCATCCATGGCCTTTGGCATTGCACAGAAGAACAGCTATCTGCAGGATTAAAGCACCAGCACCAGCGGAGCCCCCGACCACCCCCAACCCCTCCGAAAAAACAGGGAAAAAAAAAAAGGTTATACCAGGTGGGGGTTCTCATCCAGTCCATTAGGGTTCCGATTCTCATTGAGGTGCAACAAGACACCCTTAATGGACTTTTTCTGAACACAGTGACAAAATGTGTTAAAACTGGAAAAAAAAAGGTATCCATTGTCATGACAAAGAGACCTTTTCTCTCTTTGACAGTATGAACAGATGCAAAACAGTAGTTTGAAGTTTGCCTGTACACGTCAAACGATCGTGTGCGAGTCCCATCTAAAGCATCAACGCTGAGGTCAGGATTGGGTTTCACAACTTAGATCTGAAGCACCTGCAACCACATTCACAATTCAGTGGGACATGGGATAGATTCAGCTTCCATTACCTGGATTCCAGGCTGTTCCCAAAAGAGAGGAATGGACCCCCGAATCTGAATGAATGATGAAACTTTGTCATCCAGGAAAATAACCTGCAAAAAAAAAAAAAAAAAATTTAATCTCGTGAGGGGTATTTATTTAGAAAAAAAAAAAAAAATTTTAAAAAAAAAGTAAAAAAAAAAAAAAACCCAGAGGCATCTCCAAAGGCGTAGCTGAGGTAAGCATTTACTTGACCAGGTGACGTAAAGGACAAAAGTAGATGTCAAAAGCATTTATGATAATAGCAGGGTAATTACCCCATTGCGCTAACCTCTACAGGTTATCAGCAGTGTGTCTGTGAGAAGATGTAAAGTCAACAGCACAGATAAATAGGGCTGTATCAGAAGCAAACGGGCTACATTTCTCTGTGCTAACAGCATGACAAAAATCTGTCAACACCACATGAGCTGAACTAATGCAGAAGTACGCCTAACAATACAGTCCCATCCAGCACAAAAGCGGCACTACACGACAGCTGTCCAGCTAATAATGTTCAACTTAACTTAAGCTTTTGACTACATTTATACTCAATGACCTTTGAGTGAGTTTTCAAGGTGGCAAAGCTCTCTAAATGTGCTGCATTACAACAAAATGTCACAGTTTCTGTCCTTCTGTAACAGTTTTATTGAACAGTAAATGTACAAAAAACTAAATGAGCTTAATATACTAAAAGGTCATCCATACAAACATTTTTTGACAGTGTGATAACTAAGTAATTAATTTACAGTTTGTAGTGCCAGACAACAGTACTGCTGTCCTATAAAACAGCTGATTGTAACAGTTCCTTTAAAAGCGGCATCCTAGGATAACATCTTTCAAACGTAAAAGAGAGCCTTGATAACTCTGTTAATGATCCAACTCACCTGTTCCGTCTCCACAAAGTTGGCCACTTGTCCGTCGTCATTAGTTCCTCGGACATTGAATCGGGTGCCGGCTCGCTCTGAGCTGAGGCGGGAGAAGATGCAGGCCTTAGCCTGTTTGTGCCCTGCGTAAATGGTTCTGATTTCCACGCCGCCACACATCAACCTCAGCAGCCAGTCATCACAATTCACTCCGTAATGTTTAAGGTGCAGGTGCAGAGATTGGTTCCTGTTGCGAATAAAGGACAGAGCTGTAAATATGCTAACTGTGCGATCCCTCATATGGCTCGTAAAGCCTTTATTACGATTTTACAAATGAGAGGGCTGTGCAGATTAGGAAATGTTAATTTAGTTGATGCAGCCAGATTCCTGTCTACTTATATGCTGATAACCCTAAAAACATGAAGAGTTTGCCTACCAAAAGAAGCGGTTATCTGTAGTATCCTCCAGGATCCTACGATGTGCGTTGAGACTCAAGTCCATGCTGACTCCCGTTGAAGACCAGGCAAAGTAGAAGTGTCCTGAATTTAGTACTTTGCGCACCTCTGCAATTCGGTCCTCATCACCAGGATCATTCTTCAGCGAAATGAAATCAGTCTGTGTGACCCTGAAAACCTCTGAATCCTGCACCTTTCCAGCTGAGCTGCATCCTGTCACAACAACAAGGCTGTGGAGCATGGAGTCACCTGGGAGAAGATGGAAAGCAGTGTTTAGCCTTTTTTTAAAAATCAAGAGACGGAACAGGAAATGAAATTCAACTTCTGTGCCAACCCTTAGAAGGAATTCACCAGCCAGTAAAATCTAAGCCACCCAGAAGACTGAGTTTTGTTATTTTACAGCGCTTTTCCCCTGCTGTGATAACAAGATTCTTCAAGGACATGTGTAGGACAGAATAAAGCAGATTAAAACTAAGAAGCACCAGTGTGACAAAGCAGAGAGGTTTCACACTCACATTAGAGCCCAGGATCAACACTTGGATGGAAGCCTAACCCTGAAGAGCACAAATCTAAATAATGAATCTCTTGACTTACCCAGGTTAAGGCGAAGGACGCCAAGAATTCCATAAGCATCAACAATTTTGGAGTATGTATTTTTAATGGCCTCCTTTTCTGCTGCCGCTGGAGGACAGAAGATCAGTGGGAAAGAACAAGGAAAACATTTTAGAGACAGTGAAAATGTAACCTATGAGTTAAAAATACATGAGGTTCATTCTCAGATGTCTCAATATGATTGAGATTATCTGTTGCTGTCAGAAATGACACATTGAAAAGTAAGAGTCTAGGTTGGGTTTACAGTCCTTGGAACAGTTTAAACAAGTTAAATAATTGCTTATTATATTGTAATCAACCAAGATGTCTTACACAACACAGCAACAGCCCCTGATTCAAACATGAGGCATTCCTCCCTGGCCCTTGTTTCCACTATGACACTGTAAGGTGGTGGATCGAGCTTGTGGTAAATGCGATATCCTTTGCTGAAGGCCATGGCCAGTCCAGGAGTTGATAAACTTATATGACCCTGAAAGAGAAAAAGACATGAATGATAATAAATTCAAGTGCAAAATAACTACTTTCAATATTCTCAAATTTGATATCACCTTCAGCACTTTTGCTGATGGAGTGGGGTCCTACAATTTGACCACTTGCTTTTTCCTTATGTCTACTTCTCAATAAGTTTCTTTGAAGTAGGAAAACTACTTCTAAAGAAGGTATAACTGCACAACTTTTATCATTGAGCTCGACTTGATTTATTCATAAATCAAGCACAAATTAACGAAATGTGCCATAAAAGTCATAAAGAATTTGCAAGAACAAAAAGAAGGCCTAAATTGCGAAATGCACAGCATAGCAGTCGATCAATGCAGACACAGGCCCAGAGCCGTAACATTTTGGTTCTACAAAATATCACAGGTAGCACGATGACAGGACTGAAGGATTGAGTTAACAGTTTAAGGCCGGAGACATAGCATATCCTCCATCATACTCTCTACAGTCACGACTTCAGTTTGAAACAGCATAAAGAGGTTACCGCAAATATGCCAGCTAGCTCAGATGCTACATTTTGTTTACGAGAGACCAAAACAAAAAAGAAAAAAAAAAGAAGAAACGGTATTATAAATCCAGAGCAGCTTGTAGTATTTCTCGCATCCAAGGTTAGCTGAAAACGTTAGCTGAGTTAGCGAGATTAAATCACAAGGATAGCTAAGATTGGCTAGCTTACTATATTGATGGTGGTAGTGTTTGCATGCCCGGAAAGACTAACTGTCAATGACTAAAGCATTTATTTGAGCATGTAAAACAATTCATCTTGACAATATTGTACTCATCAAACAACTATTGGTTGTAATCGAATTAGTCAAAGCAAGAGAGGCTGTAGAACCTGTCTTACCTTTACCCCCACCGGGTTGTTACTCCGCTGTCACAACAAAATCCTTCCCGGTGTTTCAGCTAGATGGTACATTCCGACGCAAAGCACGCATGCCCTGCGTTTACCGTAATACTTTTTAGTAAAGGTGTTTTGAAGATTTTTATCTAAGAAGACATTTATGAAATTAAGCAAATGACAAACTAAACTTTCCAGTTGTTGTTTCATGGAAAATCACAAATGACATCTGCAAGTTGTAATTGACCGGTTAATCCGCTCCACACAAAAGTCACAAAATGTTCTCGTCCAAGTTTATCAGATGATTGACAGTAGCCTCAAACCAATCAGAACCATCTTGAAAAACTACCTTCCAATCATATTAAACTATAGGTAGGATCCCGGCTTTCGTAACCTTATGCGCTTGTATAAAGCACAAACGCCACACCAGCGTGCGTAAACAATAATTATTCTCAGTAAAAGAGGGAGAATGATCTAGGTAAGTAATTAATCTGGTGAGTGCAAACTTGATAATGTATTGGCAATTTATACTCAAAAGGATAGAGACTAAACTGTTGGGGTTGTTACATGTAGTCGAATTTTACGTGACCTGACCCTTTTCGTCCTGCAGCATCTGGTGCTGTATTTACTGGAAGTCCACTATGTCACGTAGTTATTAACACGTCCCTATCCTTTAACAGTAGTAGAATTTCCCCAAATAATATTTGATCAATGTAATTTCTTCATTGATCACAAAAAAGAAAAGAGAGAATCATGTAATGCAGCCTTGGGAAAATATTTTCAAGGATATTACAGAGCAGAAATTCCCCTGCCTACAATAGGACTCAAAGGCTTGTTCCCTATCAGCTAAGTGATGTAAAGTTAACCCTGTTATATGATTAAGATCATCTCTACTTTCTTTGTTTTTCAGGAAATGCCTCAGCATGAAGGGTCTTTACCTGGTTGAGCCCGTGGTGGCCCTGTATGCTTTTAGTAGCTTCCTCATCTTTCCACTCGTGCAGCAGTATGTCTACAGAAGGCTCTGGCAGGAGCTGACCAACACCACCTATCCTATCGCTGGAAACACATCAAGATGTGCTCCAACCAACAGCAGCGTCAACCACACAAACTATCATGAGGTCAGTTTTCAATTACTTGATGTGGAGGGGCATTCATACCTTTAACTCCCAGCAAAACGAGTGCTCTCTGTTTACATGATGTTGAACAAGCTGCTTTTAATTTACCATCTGACAAAACAAGGTCATGGTGAATGTCCTGTACAACAGTTTAAAACACAAGGAAAGCAAAATTTATGCCAAAACTCGCTTTAAACTGTTAATATTTTAGTTGCCAAACTTAATTTCAATGACTGATCATTCATCCTATTTATGCACTGACATAAGTAATAAAAATATGTCAGTATTACAGCATATTACTTACACGCCTATATATATATATGTATGTATATATGAGTGTGATTGTGGATGTAGAGCCTTGTTTGTATAGAATCTAATATTCATATCTGCTGTCTGTTTTTTTTTCAGTCCTAAAACATAACATTTCCTTAACCTTCACCCCCACCTCTGTTTTTTTAAACAACAAAATGTATTTTCCAAGATTGTTACTGCTCAATAAGCAGATATGTAGGGTGGACTTCAGACTTGAACTGACTTTCTGAACTGTAGCATTAGAGAGAGCTTCTATATATTCAGTTAATATTGCATCAGGTTTGAATTTAAAGAGCGTTAAACACGTGAGAGCATACCATATCAGGGGAGATATTGTTTTCCTGACACATTAGGTTGCATTTGTTTTTGAAGAATGACACACTTATGAATACGGTACAACACGGAAGAGAAAGGCAGACTGGAAAACCCTGTTTTTCACAGAAGACAAACTGAGGGCCGCCACACCTGCTGCACAGTAGAGCGCTTGGTTATTTTTGGCCTTCACTAAAACAACACATCACATTGCATTGTATTTAAGTGTTACCCAGTTGTAAATTGAATATTGATTTACTTTTTATACGACTAAACCAATGAACCTTTCTCTGTATTTGCAGATGGTTCAGAGACAGGCCTCCCTCTTCTCACTTTACTCAGAGCTCCTCTCCACAATCCCGTCTTTGATTGTCACTCTCCTGCTGGTGGCCTACAGCGACAGGGGAGGACGCAAGATCACCATCATTATGCCTTTAATTGGCTCTTTAATCTACACCTCAACCTTCTTGACTGTGTCTTTTTTTGAACTCAACATTTACCTTCTAATTGGCTCCTCATTTCTCAGCTCCCTGTTTGGGGGTTTGGGCACATTTCTGGGGGGCTGCTTCGCCTACATAGCAGACCTGTGTAAGGATGAACGTCAGAAGACGCTGCGTATGGCTGGAATAGACATGATGATAGGCCTGTTGTCCGGGATTGCTGCAATATCAACAGGCTACTTCCTGAGGGCTGCAGGCTTTAACTGGCCATTCTTTACCTCTGCAATGTTCCTATGTCTGACCCTCCTCTATGCAATTTTCATCCTAGAAGAGACTGTGAAGAAGGCTCCTACAGATGGGAATATATTAGATGAATCTCCCCGGCACTCGACACTGAAACACATGATCTTTGGTTTTTACCAGATCTTTGCGGGGGCCGGCCAAGGGACTAAAACCGTTTTGGTCCTGCTGCTCATCATCTTTACCAGCTTCTCATTTGCCTATGTTGGTGGCATATCCTTGGTGACACTTTATGAGCTAAATGAGCCACTGTGCTGGACTGAGGTTTTGATAGGCTACGGCGCAGCACTTTCTACAACCGTGTTCCTGACCAGTTTTATGGGAGTGTCAGCATTCACATACTGTGGTGTTCCCCAGTTGGTCATTATCCTGCTGGGAATCCTGTCTGTCACTTCTGGCATGGTCCTCTTGGCATTTGCTAAGACAACTGTGCTGATGTTTGTAGGTAAGATTAAAACAAAAACAGTACAATCACATAAAATACATTGTGTAATAAAAAGAGACTTTACAGGCTAGTTTTGCTGGCTGTTGATTAACATTCATTTCAACTGTTAAACAAGGGCTGCAGGTTTACAAGGTCTTTATTACATAAGAAATTACATTTACGATACTAAGCACTACATTATATAATCATGTCTTATCAGTACTTAGTTTATTCTAACTGTATTAAATGCCAGGAGACTTATAACTAATAACCTTTTCAAATATATTGCAAATATTGTGCAAACAGAACCTTTAGCAAATAAGAAATAATTATAATATTATATAATTTCCGCTAATTAAAGTTTATTGAAAAACAGTAAAATGATGACAGCAGCTGTGTGATGTATGATATCACTCTGTTTTCTTGTTTTTTGGTCTGTTGCAGTGAGACTCCCAATGCTTCTGTCGATCATGCCTTTTCCTGTTCTGCGCTCCATGATGTCAAAGCTCATCTCAAAGTCTGAGCAGGGTGAGTGGGTTTAGGACTCTACATGAACCACAGAACCACGTCTGTGTTTGTAGAGTCAGAGTCCACTGAGGCGTGTCGTATTCAAGCAGTTGCAGTTTGCACTTTTACCAAAAAAAAAGAAATGCACTCTCAGTTTCTGTTTGTTTAAGCAAAATCTTTTCTTGAGGCTGAACATTTTTCTTTTATTTTACTGTTGATATTAACTACCCCTGACACTATTTAAAAAGGCTGCTTTTCCTCCTTTTTTTTCAGGAGCCTTGTTTGCCTGTCTTTCCTTTATGGAAAGTTTGACCAACAATGTGTCTTCTGCAATCTTCAACAGTATTTATGCTGCAACAGTAGCATGGTACCCTGGTTTTGTATTCCTATTGGCTGCAGGACTCTGTGTCATTCCTATATCTGTACTTGGGTAAGTTGATTTTTAGTTTTCTTCATTTTGAACACAGCAATAAAGGAGGAAAAAACACATCAGCCTTTTATATAATGATGCAAATATTTATTTTAGCTTCTTTAATGAAGACAGACAATATACCTTTTGAATATACAGTACTGATTCACGTCTAAAGGCTTTATTAGTGACAAGATACAAGATTAAGCACAAACTGAATTTAATTAGATGTACTTGCTGCCACATAGGTCACCTTCACAGTTTGTGCCTTACTCAATCTATCATGTAACTAGCAGGAACCCATCCAACTATTACCTATACAGCTTATTCCTAGTGGGGTCTTGGGGGTGCAGAAGCCTATTCCAGCGCACATTAGATGAGAAGGCAGGGCCACACATAGACATGCAATCACACACACATTCACTCATAGGAGCGATTTAGAGTCTTCAATTTACCCTAATGTGCAGTTTTTTGTACGGTGGGAGGAAGCCAGGAGGAGTACCCAGAGGGAACCCACACAGAGAGGCCCCTAGTCCCTTAGCAGGATCTGTTAAATAAAACACAAAGCACAAACATAGTTCTGCTGTAGATTGGAAACACTCCTATAGCAAAATGTGTTCAAAAGAAAAATCCAAACCTTCTTGCTCACTCAAAAATAAACAGATTATTTTCAGGCATCAAATGTAGAAGAGGATGGAGTCAAATTACAGCTTTTAAGCCTACGTCACTATTTTGCCAGGTTTGCATGACTACTACAGAAAAGAGAAATGCTTTTTCTGATTCACCCACTTGGAATAAGGAAGACTCTGTTCCTCATTTTTTATTCAACTTCCCTGACCAAACAATTTCCCTCATCGTATGGTAATTTAAATCTAACACATTGTTATACCACTGATAAATCTTCAGTTTTCAGAAAACATCAGTATTGATGTTCTGTCTCTTTGGTATACATTAAAGATTAAATGATGTATCAGTCCTCCTGTTCTTACATGTGTTCTGACTAGACAAAGTAGTCCTGCTTAGTCATTCTTGGGGTTATAACTTGAAACATAATACTCCTGTGACAGAAGTGCGTGCACATCTGTCACATGTCCCGATATTTTCATTATACCGCGGTCAGTTACAGAACAACAAAGTCACTTGTTCAGCAGTCTTAATCTAACACCCACAAACTGCTGTTTCAGCGGGATATGCACGGCAGTGTCTAGTCGGGTTCCAAACACACATAGGCTTTTGATGTTTTAATAAAACTTGCATTTAATGGATTCTTCAAGTCCTATATGCTGTGTGAATCTATCTTGTTTGTTCTGGTTATCTTCCGGTTCTCTATTTTGGTAATTTTTATTTTAGCTCTAGAAACATAACCAGGTGAAATTTAACACAGTTGTGTGGAAAGGATCTGTATAATACTCCTAAGAAATGTTCTCTTTTCTTCTGGAACTGGTAAAAATGATAATGTAACACAGATTTGAATTATTTAAAAAAAATGTTTTCTACTTTTCAGCATTGTGGCTGTAATCGGCGTAGATACCGGCAGTGACAACAGAAGGCAAGAACCTTTTGTCTCAGGGGAAGAAAGTCATGTTGAGGATGAAAATGACAACACCCCTCTTCTTAGCTGAGGCACATGGAGTGTCCCAACCATGCCAGCACTTTGTTAATAGAATTCCTTTTACCTTTTGAATTGTTTGCAATGGTTAGATATGTCCAGTACAGTTTCATCATTTTTCTCTCTATTTTTTTTGCTTGTTTTTGTTGTTGACAATCACTCTTGATGCAGGAGTTTGTGGCTTTCTTCTCCATCTTTTTCTTGTTTTTGTGATTAATTTAATTCATATCACAATTGCCGCAGGAAAGGAGAAATAGTTCAAAAGATTTCAGTGAATAGGAATTAGGTAGCCTATATTTGTGTGCACGGCTATCAGGCAAATTGTAGTCTTTGAAATGAACTTTATTACAGTCAGTCTAGCATTTTTCTGAACTACGCACATATTTAAAACAAGAAAGCAGTTTTGTTTTTCTCAGGGGGATATAAGTGTGTCCTTTTATGCGGGATCTGTTCTTTGTTTGCACACTGACACTGAAGGATAGCATCAGGAGTTTCTAGCTGCTTCATGTCCTGCCCACTTAATTAGCGCTTTATCTTCTCAGTGCCTTTTTACAACCCTTATTTTGGTTGTTTGCTTTTTTCCCTGCGCAGTTTAGTTTTGCAGCCCTTTGTGTTTGAAATAATGAAGGTGTCTCATTAGTTTGACCATATGATATTAAATGCAAAGGCCTCATCCTTCCTCTAAAACACAAAATCCAGCGTACTGACTTGGGATATTTGGATGTACATTCTGTACAATGTTACAGTCTTTTGTCGTAAATTGTGGGGATACTTGTTTATAATTAACTGGGACATTTAAAAAATGTTGACGTCTATTTTGTATTGTGTTATGTGATTACCATTTCAGAAATGTTATTTCCTTGTGGTATTGCAAAATTTTTATGTTCCAATGAATGAAAAACCAGAGAGCAACCAAAAGCGTGAAAAGAGGTAACCACTTTAGGGAAGACTGAGTTGTTTAAGGAAATAACTTTATGAACATTTGAATGTTTCTACTACAACCCACAGATTTGTGGTATTTTCTAGCCTTAGTGTTAAAAAAGGGAAATCATTTGGAAAGTAAATGTTAAATTGATATAATTATGTAAATCATTTATATAATATTTTATATAACTTTGTGCCATTCTGTTACGATTCTTCCGAAAGAAGAAATCCTGTCTAATGGAGGTTCCTAAGTTAAAGATAAAGGCATGTCTTTCAAAAAGCAAATGTTTTTCCAGACAGGCCCATTGGTGTTTAAATAATGGATCTGGTAGGACTGGAAGAACTGCAATAAAAACCAAGCATAATTGCTTGGATTGAAGATGACGTACACATCTGTATGTTCTCTCAGAAATGTCATTTTAATGTTGTACTTGTTGTTTAAATGACACCTTAATAAAGACAGTATACAACCAAGTTGTCTTTTGCTGCTATTAAAATGGTGCAGATCAAAAGTCTTCTGCAGTCTGCTGTAGGAACCGCTTTCAGTAGGTGCTTTTTCCAGTGTGGCAGCCTCAATCCAGTCAAACATGCTTTTTTTTCACATCAGAGATTTTACATCTGCCCAGAATTTTGAATAAGTCTGAAGATTGACCATCGTTTTAACAAATTTAGTTTTGCAGAGAACAAAGCTCCTACCCTCATCTTTGACCCTTTACTAGAACATTAAACTGAAGCTTTACCACTTTTTTGCCACTGTGTGTCACTCTTGTTCCAGCCACAGGACACCTCTGAAAACCATCATTAATATGGAATGATCATTGCTTCAGGTTGTGTAGTTCTTTTCTCGATATGTTCTTCATTTATCTCAAACCTCTCAGGGAATGCAGGCTGTCAAAATATTTTTGAAGGATCTCACTTTGAAGGATTTCCAAAACTCTTCCCTGTCTTTGTCCTCTTGATAGACTCTTAATGTTTGCACAAACATTTATGTGAACCCTTTTTTTCTGGCTTTCTCACTGTCTTTGGGAAAAACTGAGATTTGAGGACACGTTGTAGGTATGTAAATTGTTTTGAGTCTTACGGATGATAAATGGACATCAGATATCCTGGCAAGCCAGCCATCAGATTGCATGGTTGCTTATTTACTGCACCAGTGGGCTAGTATGTAAATAAAGTGGTGTGCAACCACAAAAGATGGATGATACAGTGGAGAGCGTGTAATGTAATTCTTTCACATGAATCTGCACTGAACATACTGAATATACTCATAAAATCAGATAAGAGTTACATATGATACATCACAAGGTATCAGCTTTGACTTGGACTGGTTTGTTGGTGGGGCATTGTGACTGTGACTGCAAATATGCAATTGAGAACAGAGAGACACTTGTTTTGAGAAAAGGGTTAAACGAGCAGTACTTGGATATGCTGAAAAGGTCATGTGTGTCTGACCACATGCCGCAGACCACCTCAAACTTGAAAGAAGTAACAGATTTATGCTTTTGAGAGCTGTAGAAGTATAACACGGTCATAAAAGTGTGTGCAATTTCCTTTTTAAAATTCAGTCCACACGTAGCACGTCAGTTTGGACTGGCTCCATTCGTGGAAACCCAACTGACGTCCGATCATAATGTGCACTTATTTGATTTCCATTTGCAAGTCTTGAGATCCGTGACTCCAGCTAGACTGTAAAGTAATGTTGAAAATGAGTTTCAATTTAATTCAGTGCGGGAGGTTAACCAGGGTGTCATCTGAGGGAGGACTTGCTCGGCATCAAACATGAGGTTTCTGGCTGAATTAGAGAAGGTGTGGTGAGCAGTGACGTTAGTTTGCGCAGTTTTCCCAGGGGTAAGTAAGCTCAGGGGGAGACAGTCGGGGTGGCGTGTGTGTCTGGCGTGCAATGGGGTCGATGGGGATGAAAGAGAAACTTGACAGAGTATGGTTGAGAGAGGAGGCAAGGGATTGAGGGTCTTTGGTTTCTGGTTTCCAAACACAGCTGAATCAGCAGTACGATCATCTGCACCCCACCACATCACATCACCAATAGCCCAATTTTGAAGTTGATCCAAAGAGTTACTAACAGACTGCTCTTTATCTCAACCCCCTGCTCCCCAAGAGGAGATAATTCACCATAGTATAAAAACCTGTTTGAGGTGGTTTGACTGACTGAAGTGAAGGTTAGAATAGAAAGGGTTCCAGATCTGGAGTGATTTTATCATCTGGGGATCATTTAATCAGATTTATTTTAATGCTCAGTTTTCATATAGTGTTCATACTCAGTAGAATGTATGGTATTCGTAAGCATGTTAGCGGAATTTTGCTTTACATACAGATAACAGATAATGGCCACCCCCCCAAAATGTGTTATCAAGAGTTTGTTGGCTATTTTAATCACCTGTTTAAGGCTGGCTGGCTAATGAAAGTTTTTCTTGTTCTTGTGGAATGTTACAAATTGAGAGCACATTTATATATTCTTTACCCAGATTCATTGGTGGATCATCTTTTTTTTGTTGCTTAAATTATGAAACAATATTAAAATAACATTTTTTATTGCAGGGGAGTGGCAGGGGAGAGGGAAGTCTGGGTTTCCTTGCTTCGGCTGCTGCCCCCGCCACCCGACCCCGGATAAGCGATGACATTGGAGGGATGGATGGATTTTTTAGTGCTGTTAGATTTTGACATAAAAAGTGTCCCATTTGATCAGCACTGTCAACAAGCTCGTCTGATTTTATAATGCTGACTAAATAAAATAAAAAAAAGGTTTCATACATGACTGGAAACATAATTCATAATATATTTCAGAACAAGCGTTTAATTTTAGGCATTATAAGTCATCAGTTAAGATTCAGTGCCTCAGACTAATGACATTTTCTTTTACATTGTCATTGCAGGTTCAACAAGAATCTGGATGTACTAGTTTTTCATAAACTGTGGTTTCTTTGGTCTCACAGGTGCTTCAAAGTGTTCTCAACAGATTTAAATAAAGAATTGCAGCTAAGAATCAGTCAATAATATTAACAATATCAGATCTTAACAAAGTCATCTTAGATGCCAGTCATCCACTCTCTATATTGATCAAATTATATTCTGGTTGTATGGAGTCAGAGCTCATGCCATTGGGCAAGAGGCTGATTAAGCCTTGAACAGGTTGGTTGTTCACCAGCCCACCTAAGAGGTAACGGAGAACGTGCAAACTGAAACAGAAAGGCTCCAGCTGAGGCTAGGTGTCACCACTGAGCTGCTGTGCAAAATGAACGATGAAAAAAAATGTTATTCACATTTATTTAATTGTTGTCTGTTAACCATCTGCTAGATGTCAGCTATTTTTTTGTTACTTCTCTTCCTCCCCATTACAGCAGACATGTTGCTGACAGTCCGGCATTCATTGTGCCATATTGGTTTTGGCCTCCTGGCAGACGTGCCATTAGCATTCAGAGGATGTGTATGTCGCATCTATCAACCAATACTCACCACATGCTATTAGTGTGTGCATTTGTAGTTTTTGTGCTCCACACCCTTGATTACTTTAATTCCTCACTGAGTTTTTTCAGCGTTCTTCCTAGTTCTGTTTTATGGTTCTTTGTTTTCTGTGATTTATCTGCTCCTACTTGCCGAGATATTCTCATTTGCCCCCTCCTTCCTGTCCCATCTGGATCCTGTGGCTTCATGTGGTTGCCACTCCTTCCACAGATGTCTTTTCCCTTTTCTAAGTGCTAATAATGTATGTTTCCTGTATTCCCCAGTGTTCCTTTTACCTCTGTATTTTCCCTGCACTCCCTTTGGCTGGCCATTTAGAACATTTCAAATATAGATCATAGACCATAGTTATTGGAACACGCCTTAACCACATACCCCTCATGTGTTCTTTTGGCATCTCCAGACATCTTACCACCAACCAAGTGAAGAAGTGTGTTTAAAGTTAAACCCATCCTTTCTTATGTTTGCTACCCTCTCCACGTGTGCATTGTAAAATTACAGTAACAGTCAAATGCCCAAATAGCTTATTTGATATTTATCCAGACACAATTAGTGCCCTTTAAAATCACAATTTTTGTCACATCTGCTGTTCAGTACTGCAGTACAATTCACTAATATTCAGGCAGTATTTTCACTATGGAAATTCATTTTACTTTAATCTCAAATACAATTACTTATTGGCTTAACACATTTGTGGTGGTGGGAAAAATGGTCTTAAAAAAGGGTAACAAGCAGATGAAAAAACACATAATAGAAACACAATCAATCTCCAATACATATACCACTAAGGAATCTATTGTTACTTGCTATTTATTCAGAACCAGCACCAGAATCTTCCCATCATTTGTTTTATCTATGCAGTTTTATACAACCAAATAACACAAAACATACACCCTCTCTTTTAAGTTATATTGATTATCATCTCAGCCCTCTTCAGATGGACCTGTCGGTAGATAAGTGTATGGAAGTGTCACCATGCTGACCCCACAGTGTCTGAAAGCTATGAATGTAATTTGTGCACAGCAGCATTCCTGTCTTGCTATGCTGGATACTGGTGAGATAGTGTCTTAAAGAGTGGCAACCCCCAACATCGGTGTATCTGTGGTAAAAGAAAGGTCACTATGCCAATCAATACACTGACTGGTTCTGCTTCAGTGCACCAGATTAATAAGTCTGCTACTGCCGCAGACTGGGCACAAATGTCAGGGCTTGAAAGAAAGAAATCTGGGAAAGAAACGGAAAGAAGAAAACTTGTCCAAGAATGGAACGGAACACTCATGAGGAGCAGTGAGTATAATTTCTTCCAAGTGATTACAGAGGGCATTGTTGACTTTTCTGACACTTTCCAGTGCTGTCTTCATTATCGTTGTAATGATTTATCACAATTTATTTTCTCTTCTTTTCTGCTTTCTGGTCATCATCTAGTTCTCACTTGATGAATTCAGCCGGTCTCAATTTTCTTTGTGAAGATTTATTGTCTCTTTGGGTATATTAACGGCAGCGTGTGTGTTAAGTGGGTTCAGACTAATTGCATTTGGTTGGGGTGTGCTCTTAAACACACACAAAGGGAGCGCACAAATGCACGGTCTTAGGTATCTCTTGTCAAATCAGAGGCTCTCCTTCTTTTCTCTAGCATTATGGGACCACAAGGTCAGTAAACCATGTGTCTGTCCACAGTGGTAATCAGTTGCCCATCTTACACTTGGAGTGCTGAAAGGGAACACAGTCTCATATGCATTTATATCAGATTTTTTCCATCCCATAGTCTCCTTTTCATCTTCCCAGGGAATTCAGTTTTGCAGCCTCCAGTTGGCTGATTTGGCTGTTCACAGGTCTATTGGTGAACATTTTCATTTTGGTTTGCATAAGCATGATTTTTAGGCAGTAATTAGCCAAAACCTATTTAACCAGAGGAGGTTTATTTTTCCTAATATGGTTAAACATGGTATACATGCAAACTGTGAAATAATAGTAGCTGCATCATAGTATTTTCTAAAACAAACAACAGCAAAAAAATCAAAAAGAGAAATGAAAGATCATTTAAAAAAAACTTCTCCACTTTAACAGTTTGCTTCATAACCCCACAAACCCCCTTCCCTCAACCCACCAGTGAGGGCAAATACAGTTAGACATTGTTGTTTTTAGCCAGTGTTACCTAAACACCAATAAATTGTTAGTTTGTTTTCTTTGAAACTCAAGACAGCCCTCAAACTGAAAAAGTGGCACGTTAATCACATTTCCCTGAGTGCTGCAGCCGAGAAACCGACCGTCTTTGGCTCAAACCCTCCATGTCACTGACCCTTACAATATTACTGTTTCATTTTCATTAATCTGAATTAGCAAATCCCTGAATGCTCAACAGGGGAGTCAGATTATCCATGTGCACCAAGTTTGAAGGTTGTTATTTGATATGTCTAGTACTTTGTCTGTCAGGCCTCTGCTATGAAGCAACCCAGAGACGGGAGGCCTCATTTCCATCCGGGGTAGTCTAAGATGAGAATGAAGAGGTCTGCAAAAATGTTGACACTCAAATTCAAATTAGAAATCTTAGGGGCATTATTCGTACAAATAGAACTATAAATCATAAGACTCCACCAAGGACTCAGACGTTGACCGGCTTGTTAGGGTTTGTTTACAATCATAGTTTGGAAAAGCTAAGAGATGCAAATATCAGGGCTTCAATGTAACTCAGACTCTTCAACCTTGTCCAAACAAGCTGAAAAAGGCTCACCCCCCTTTTAGTTCAAAATGTAATGAATGGCTGGAACCACAGAGTTCAAAATGAGGTCTGATATACCAACAAAACTCCTTACAGCATTGGAAGAAAGAAAAATGACAACCTCAGAACCTCCTTCTGGAGGATTCAACAGACTCCGAAATGGTGGTGATACCAGCACAAATCTGAATGCAAGTAAAGAGTCATCCTAGGAAAACCATTTCTGTATAGAAGCAAAGATCATATCACCTGTAAAAATACCAAATAAATAAAAATAACAATAATAACAATAATACTGCTAAAAAAGAGGAAATAGATTGCATGAAGAAAGTTATGAGCTTCTACAACATGATAATGATCTTAAATTTTCCTTTGCAATCTTAATCTGTAGAGAATATATGACAAGGCTAAAAACATACAGTACATGATTGTCATGTGCCTGAAAAGTCTTAGGGATTTTCTCAGAATGATGTTTTCTTTGGAAGAATGGGTAAAGATCTATCAAATACAACTCGAGGGCTTTATATTAGCAAGAAAAAATATGATATTTATATCCAAAGTGTTACCATGTACTGACAATGGATGTTCAAACTTTTTTATAAAATACTTTTTATTTTATTTTATGGTGAATGCTATGCGCTTCCTTAAAAAGTTATTCAGGAAAAAAAAGTATAACATTTTCTTGAACACTGTCATTTTGAACTGTCAAAATTCAGATACTGTTTTGCGACTCTTTGTGTAACAGACTGGGTTGACCAAACTATTAAAAATAATACTTAATTTACCAGAGTTAAAATGATGGATTAAAATATATAATATTGAATAATATTACTATAATATGTTCTTCCTCTCAAACAAAGAGTTATAACTTCTGAGCAGATCCTTCTGAGATGTGTTTCAGCTGACTGAGACAGAAAGCTCTTGGAGTGTGTGAGACCTTGTGGCAGAACCATCTGCATGGAAAGTTTCAGGACACAGACAATGCCCTTAGGGCTGTTTTGCCCTTATCCACAGCCAGCTGTTATTTCAGAATTATTTGTGTCTGGTGGAACTGTGATAACAACTTTCCGGTGTCTGCTAGTAATTGATGATAGACATGTGATTGATATGAGCATACCCCAAACCAATATGAGCATGAACATACAAATTTATAGTACTGAGAACACATCTGCCCACTATGTAGACATTTGTTTTTTTTTGGGCTGTCATCCAGCAGTTCAAGCTTCTCATTTTTAACAATGTAGGATTTGTACTTGCGAATAAAAATTCTTTAATGGCAAAATGAAAAAACAAAACAAAATTCCATACTTTTTATTTACCATCGGAGATGTGTTAGCATATAATCTGTCCGTGCAGTCAGTCTGCAAACCACTATATCAGAAGGATTATAGACACCCAGGCTCCCCCTGACTTCCAACTTCCTCCGGATCCTCCTGAGGGATCTTCAACCATTCCCAGGCCAGCTGTGAGATATGATCACTCCAACAAGTCCTGGGACGAACCCTTGTCTCCACCCAGCTGGTCATCCTCGGTCAAACTCTCAACCAAGGCATCCAGGAGAAGTCACTGAACCACCTCAGCTGGCGCCTCTCAGACTGAAGGCACTCCATGTCTGCGCTGAGCTCCCCATGTATGGGATTCTCAAAATTCTAATAATTTCAAATTATTTTTGCAGTCTTACTTAATCAAACAAAGCAGTAACCTCACATAACCTTAAATAAACCTGTTCAAGTTATTGTATCCTAATGTCTTAAGCTTTTTTACTTACTTCGCCAGGAGAGAAATACATTTATTCATTCATTTTAAGTTGACCAGTGTCATATTTGTATATGAATATATATACATATATATATATATGAATGCTGTATATGTGTATATATGTCCATCTATATGTATATATATATACGTACATGTATGTATATAGAACCCTCTTTTCGACCGTAGACATACACACAAAAATGGCCACATTCAAAGAAGGTGGTAAAAAGTTACAAACATAATTCATGCAGCATCATTCTGTTTTCATCTGTCTAAAGAAAAAACATTTGGGGGTATTCCTCACTTCTACATCCGGAAGTCTGTGTCCATAGCATCTGACACACTTAGGGGTAGCAAACTACATGTTTCATGCAGGACATTACTAATCTCTTTCATCAAACTACTTTGACCGATACAATATCCCTATGGAATAAAACGAAAATGTATTGATCAAATTCAAAACTAAGATCTAATTTTTTACATGAAATGTTTCTGTTTTAGATTTGGTTTCCTCCATCAACGATGAAATACAGTACAGTTGCCTGATAAGAAGCTGGCTACTTGTCAGCTTAAAATGTAACATGTGTTAACATTTTAAAAACTGAGCTTATGTGACCCAATTCTCTGGCTATAGTCTCCATGGTCTTACCGGTATCAGATGCTGTTCAAGTGATACGGTTTGCATGGTACTGACTGTTTGTAAATGAGGCGTAGAAGGGTGGTTAACCTTCTTTTAACCTCAGTGATAATCTCTATGTTGGCTGGGCCAGCTCATATCAACTGATTAGTTTTGCTTAAAAGGGTAGCAAAATGAATGCAAAACATTGGACACGGTTCAGAGTGGAAAGAATTAGGGGGAAAAAATCTGAACCCTATTAAATGCCATGTGAAAAACTGCAACAATTAAATCATTTGATATATATCGTGCAGAACTCTGCGTAGGGGAAGGGAAGGTCAGTTTTGTTATTGAAAAAAAGAAAATGTTTTTTGCCGTCAGTGTTTCTATTCCCTATTCTTCACAATGGTTACAATTTCCTAAAATCAGCATTCTAAATCTTTTACAAACTGAAACCCATGAAATTTCAAGAACTAAGTACCTTCTGGTCTCCAAACAGATCTACAGGGTCCTGTGCGCTATTGTTCTGCTCTGATTTATGAACAAAACGTCAACAGTCTTGATGAAATATTTCCTTCCACTCCGGGCCCGGGTGACCTCTCCCACTGAGCTCAACAAAGTTCTTAACCAATTAGGAACATGTGTAATGTTTTAGCCAGTGACTGTTTCAAACAATCGATGCCCTGTTTAACAGACACATTTGTCAAAACTTTCTTTTTGTCAAATCGTTTTTTTGTACTTTACTATCAATTTTGTGAAGAAAATATTTAGTGGAATATGCTTATTTATTTAAACTATTTGTGATCATTAGCATTTTTTTCCATCAAAAACTGAAAATGAATGACATTTCCTTTCTGTCTTCCACGCAAAAAAGTGCTTCTGAATGCTATTAACGTCAGTAATCTGCCATGGTGTTCATTTTAGTTATTCTTTTTATTGTTTCATACTCTACGATGAATCACTAAATATGTATGTGCGTGTGTGTTTATGAAGGAGGTTTTGTGAGTACACATAACGTTCGAAATACTCCAGGGAGCAAGTTTAGCAGGCAGCAAGAGTTTTAAACAGTCAAGTAACTTTGATGAGGTCTGCTACTGCCCTCTGTATTTAAGGGGGGAAAAAATCAGAGTGTACCAAACAGGCAGCTAGCACATGTGTTGTACTGGGTCCAAACACACATCCTTGAGACACGCTTTGTAAATTACAGCCTGCACTCGGAGATCTGTAAAAAGCTAACACTTTCTAAGTCGCATACATTGAAATGGATTGCTGGCACGTGGGCTGAGTCCACGAACACGCAAATGTGTTGGACACGTGCAGCTGATAGGGGTCCACTGGGGTCATTAGTGTAGAGGATGTCCTGCTGATCTCATTCTAAGGATGAGGATTATGTTTGAAGGAACAGGCACTGTTGGAGGGACTAAATGGCCACTTTGATTCTGACTGTAATTAAAATTGACATACGTTAAGAGACAAATAAAAGGAGCACTGTCACCAACCTCAGCAAAATTCTGTCATCTTAAATTTTAGCCAAAATGTCTGCCATCAATTCAGATGCAAAATACACACAAAATCAGGAAATAATCACACATAACATTATTCTATTCCATTTCGTTCCACAACAGATCGAATTGTATGTCCTCCTTTGTCAAACTTTGACTGACTGGCTTCACAAATGATCTTTCTCAATCTCTTCCAAGATAGTGGGACCGGGACAAACAAAGAAACCAAAACCTTGTGTTTTCCATAATTATATACAGTTTTTCGGTTGACCAGGCTCTGTGACAGTGAATATACAGGTTTCAATACGATTATTGTGTCTGGGGATGATTAATAGGTGATGACAAGTTACAGGAATCACAAACACAATCACATAAAAGAGAAAGAGTTTAAATGAAATATGAATATATGGTGTAATGTATATAACATAATGAAATAACATCTGTTTACATGATAAAATCATTGGACAATGACTTACAATACCATGAATTTTCTGGAGAGCAATTGGGAACAATGCTCCCACTTCCATGAGCTAATTTTGGTAAGCACGCACTTTGACAGAGCTCAGAGGAAACCCTGATTCCACACAATGATCTACAGTGCAGCTGCCTGACCAGTAGGACTGTCTACTGTAATTACAAACACCTTTAAAATGAATGTCTTCTGAAGATGTTAATTCATGTTAATAAGCTACACTTGGTATCAATGAGGTGACAAAGTTCTTCATTGCGTTTCTGTTTGAAATTGACTAGTGGCTGAAGAGCTATAAAAGAGAACATTCTTCTTACAGCAAGACCATATACCCAGGGCGCGAGAAGAAGAAAAAAGAAAACAAAAGTTTGGAGAGGGTAAGTGGGGACACAAGAGTTGGGTAACAGAAAAAGAGGGTGGGTCCAAGTGCAGGGGCCAGACAGCTGAAGAGGACAAGAATTTAAAGATGATACTGTCACTAAAATGAAAAACACCTGCAATCTAAAATCACCCAAAGCAACGCAAATCTTCCCTGTAGCCTGGGACTGATCATAGCCTCTCTGACTGGGTTCTATTTGCACTACAGTCAGTTTTAAATTAGACTCTCTCACACAACAAATATATGCACTGCAGAAATGGCCCCCAAATACAATTTTTGTATATTAACACTCACACGCAAACAAATTGTGAGCAGCCCTGCATGCACAGAGACCTCAAGGTATAATGTGTTGTTTTTAGTTAATCTATGACAATTCAGCACAGTTGCACAGCCGTTCCTGTCATTCAGTCGACCTGAGTACAGAACAGAACCCAATATGCTATGCGTTCTGTCTTGGTGCAGCAGTTTCTCATTATTTGGACAGGTATGGGCACCCAAAAGCAACAACAAAAGATAAAAATATTTCCCCAGAATATCAGTTTAAAATCTAAATGTTCAGCCTTGTTTGTGACAAATCTCTCCCCATCAGCAAAGCATGCAAACACAATGCAGGAAAACACACGCACACATATGATGTGGCAATTCTTGTCCTTTTACTTTTACAATAATATTTCTTTTGATTTCCCACTTCAGTATTCATCATTAGATTAGTCGGGATAACGTCCCTGAGGGTTTTCAGTTCTCACTTTTTATTGGTCTACTGTCAAGCGCAATTTGAAAAAAAAAACGTGCACGTTACTCTCTCCAAATCGCCTGTTTCATCGCAGCTAAAACCTCCCTCAGAGAACTTGTACCACATCAGAGGGACAGCGTTAAGCATTACCCAGATCTAAACGATGCTGGCATGTTCAGCAGTTTGACAGATGGACAAAATGAAAGAAAGGCCGAGCAGAGCTCCGAGCCTTGAACGGTCTCGTTAAAATCACATCCCCTGCCGTCTTTACGAGCCTGTGATGATCAGAGCCACCGAGCAAAACCTGGTAAATCTTCACAGAGAACCTGTGGCACTCTGGAAAGTGTTTCATATCATTGTAACTGATGGACATATTGCGAAATTAAATGTTCTTTCACTATTCCGAAAGTGTGAACAAGAACTCTTGTGTTCAGTGTCTTTTTATGGTAACTCTGAACACCTGGAGCACACTTTGACGTTCCTCAACAGTCATCAAAGTAACGTGCGCTTCTAGAAAAGCAACTAATAGTCTCCAAATGAGGAGGCCTGCTAGGCTTTCCTTCACACCTTCAACCCCACATGGCACCCATATTTCCTTTGACACACTCTTTCTGTGCACACACAGAAAGAGTGCTGAGCATAGCACAATAAGCTCATAACTATCAAAGCCGTTCATTTTTTAAACCTTTTCCCATTTGCGTTGCCAACACTGATGTGATGTTGAGGAAATGAACCATTTGGACCACAGGTTGGAGTGTGATGCTCGGAGTTAGAAGTCAATGGAAGTGTAGCCAGTAGCTAGGAAAAGTTAGCCTCATCATTGACCTGTGGCTCCGTGTGAAATTAACATGTAACTTTTAATTTCATGACCGATCTGAGAGTATTATTAGACGACTAAATTGAACTTGTTTTAGTGTTGATCTCATTTCATTGTTGGAGTTTCCCTCCAGTTTCCCAAATTTAATAAAACAAAAATGAACTTCGTATTTCATTTGATTAAGAATGTTTCTTTATAAATCCTGCTATTAGATTTTTTCTGGAAGCTGACCACGAAGAAAAACAAACTCTTTGGATGACCTCATGAGAGCAACTTCACGTACTGACTTTTTCAGTGCTGACCCAGTTGCTGTTGAGATAATTCATTGCACAGTGATGTTATTCCTCCGATAATTTACACCACTATCGCTGCTCGAGCCAGGGCAGATTCTTTCTCTTTGGCATGATTAACATACCATCTGCATACAGGCTTTGTATGTTTACCAGATTTTTTTTTGTCTCATAAACGAGCACTGACATATCCTTATATAAAGCTGAGAGGAAAGCAGCTTGCTTAATGTATCCATCATGTACTAGAATTTCATCACGACTTGAGAAAACATTCCATACGAAACTACAAAAAGATGTGTGTCTTCTTCAATTGTCTTTGTTGAGATATTTTGTTCTAAGGCCGTTTATATTTTTGCTACTATGTCAGACAGCTCACAGAACATGAAGTAATGTCAAAGAATGTTGAGGTTGCAGGTTGGAGTCATACCTGGCTTTTTGTTGAAATGAGTAGAAGCATGTTTACATCGTTGAATTTCAATCACGTGCATGTTTTGTGTAGCTGTTTGTTTGCTTGTATGAGTGAAGCACTCTGAGCCGTCGTCCAGCTGATGGAAGTCCCATGTTTTAGACATACGATTAAGTCATTAAGACGGGAGGGATTCTGACAGAGTTTTCATATTTTTATTCATTAAAGGAGATGATTGCTGGTTTGAGTTCAATTTCATGACAGTTGAAACCACATGCTCTGTTGGGAATTCATCTTTGGGAAGACTTGGACCAAACTTGCAGGCCTCCAACACATATGTGTGAGCTTGACAGAGTATAAACATTTACAGCTATGTCAGCTTGTCATTACACCCAACTGATTAATAGTGTATGCGGAAGAAGTCAAACTTTGGACATGCACAAATGGATGTAATTAAGTGTAAGGATGAAACAAACAAAAGAGCTGTCTTTACTTAGATTTGTAACATTCTGTCCGATTTAAAACCAACTCAGTCTGATTTTCATACTTTTAACTCAGTTTCCACATCATAGTCACACAAGAAGCACACTCCTCCAGCTGCCACCGCTCTCAGGCCATCATGTCTAATCTGAATCTAACTCTGTTTATTATTTCGTACAAGCAACTTCCAGCCTCTCCATGGAAACCCTCACTATCCCTGGCAATTTGCTGTCTAATCCATAGTCGGATTGCACTAAAATAGGCCTGTGTTCTGTGATTACAGAGCTCAGAAATCTGTGGTCACTATGATGTGGACAGCCGGTGGGTATCCTAAGCAGTGTAGCAGATTTTCTGGTTGTGGTTGCATGCACACCACCTTGCTTTTCCATTTAGGGCTATCTGTGTGTACACAGAATGATGGGAAACTTAGTGACCACTCTGTCCTTGTGTAAGTCCTGCACATGGCTGACTAGGGACTGAGCATGAAAGTGAACATCTGTATGGTGTGCCTGAGTGAATGAATGATACTGAAAGGTGTTAAATAATGGTGGTCTAATGCATGGAAGGTTTTGGAATTAAACAGTGCTTAAATGGAGGAGAGCCAAGCTAACCCCCTCTTCAACAATCCCAAATCCCCGTGTTCGACAAACTTCACCTTCATGAAAAAGAGTGGCTTTGCAAAGCATAGTGACATGTTAGTGGAAAGTATTAAGTTTTTCTGTGAGGCAAATTCAGAAAGAAAAGCAGCAATTAGGTCAAAAAGGGAAGAGAGCCAAACAAAAAAAGAAAAGGATGCCAGAGGAGGCCACATGGGAAGTATTTCAGTGTTAGTGTGTCCCTGAGCCTCCAGGTTCACAGATCTCTCTGATGGACAAAGAAAAAGGGAGGAAAGATCATGCAATACGCTGGTTGGTAGTTGTGTGGAACAGTCATTTCAACAGAAAAATGAAAAAGGAAGATTCACTGGTAAATTTCTTGCAAAACCTAATAAGGCTACACAAAATTCATTACATTCTTCTTGTAAAGTATTGTTGTGACATGTGTAGATTACAAAACGAAAGATATGAGACTAAAATTCCTTAGTTAACATAAAACTTCTGATAAAGGAATTCTACCTATTAGTTGACTCAAAGATGTCGATAAGAAACAGTTCACATTTGCGACTGAGTTTGGCGCCAGAAAGAAGAGAGATTTTTATCATTATTATATTAAAAGGGCAGAACATCTTGTTTCTTCCAGAAATACATAATTTAAATAAGTGGTACAAACAAAGAGTTTACATGTGGTTTAAAACACATTCATTCAGTTCATAAGACAGTCATTGATAAATTTGGTCTTTGGCAGTGCACAATACTCTGTTTCTGTTTTGTTTTGTTGGTACAAGTTTGCAAATGAACATTGTACGAAATATATTGAGCCAGTTTCAAATGCACATTCTTCCTTCTGGAAAAGTTGTACTTATGGCCAGGACTCATAAGGGTATGAACGCTGAAACATTTTAAATAAATGAGAAATGCTGCTGTAAATTGGTGAATGCCTCCCTTGTGGTAGCTATTAACTGGTAGCTCACACAGTGTTCTTTGTAAGCCCCGTTTCCAAAAAAAACACCTCATCACACTGCCCACTCCGAGTCGTGCACCTGAACCCCCCGATCGTGCAAAGTTGCATTTATGATTTCCTTACAGGTCAAAAAGTTTTACAGAGCAGCTGTCATACATGCATCCAAAAACTCTCCGTCTTTCAAATCAAAGCCTTAGGGACCATACCCTTGTTTGTGGAACATACTCATTACTTGGCTGGGACCCGCAGTCATCTTTTTGTTTCTTTGAAACAAAGCATAATTGAATAAATGTGTCATGTAGAAATGTTTAGATGACAGACAGGTCACAGTGAATATTCATTTTTCAGAGACTACTATAGGTAGACTTAGAATCTCTCCGGATAACCTCACTTATCCCAGCTCTGGCATAGTTGGCATCTCTGTCATAACCTCACAATGTTCAATATTCTCCTTTTTCCCGGACTGTATTTCCAAAATTAGAATACATGCATTGGTATGATGAAATAAAAAAAATATTCTGGAGGTAAACTGATCATTATTTGAAAGAGTCTTTCTACACCGTCATTAATTTTCTCATGGGTAACATGAGACATGGTGATATGCTGTCGTTGAAAAAAAAAGAAAAAAAATTACAAACTAAGAAGACAGGACCAATTACCTTCAAATTAAGTTTAGCGGTTCGTTTTGGGAAGAAGAGCTGCAGTCATCGGAAACTCTGGCACACACTACACATTATCTCTCTGCTGTCTCCAGCCTTCATGAGTGTGGAGCCAGTATTTAACTTAGTTTACCATTTTTATCGTGCACCACTGAAAAGTGTCTACACAATATTGTTTGTCTCTTTCGTTCAGTGTATGTCTTTCGTGACCTCTTTGGTCACAGGAGACAGGGGAAGATGGAAATGGTCATATGTCCAGACATTCATACACCGCCACACTGATGGTAATCCTGTTACATCCTAACAACTAAGTTGTACTTGCTGGTGTACGTATGAGTGGGACCCCTATGTAGCAAATGACATGCCTTTGTTACTCAGAAGAAACTTTGAAGAGTTGTCCCACATTACTGTTGGGTGTAGGGACACAGAGAAAGGTATGGGGGAAAAATCGGGGAGCAGAGTGACTGAAAGCTCTGCTCCCCAGGGTACTGAGGTGAGCAGGGGGCAAAGTGGAGGGGTATGATTGTGGATAGCTTTGAAGGTGTATAGAAAGATTTTGAATTGTAGTCTTGGAGTGACTGGGAGCCAGTGATGTTGCTGTAGGATGGGGGTGATATGGTTGGAAGAAGGGGTTTTGCTGATGACGTGCAGCAGAGTTTTGGACCAGTTGAAGTTGATAGAAACTTGTGAGGGAGTTGCAATAATTTAAATGGGAGGTGACGAGACTGTGGACAAGGATGGAGGCAGTGTTGGGGTTGAGGGAGGGACGGGGTACTCTGGCTCCTGCCAACATTTAAAAACATGAACAATACGTGAATTGATACCCCAAATTGACCCTAGGAGTGAATGTGAGTGTGCATGTTTGTGCACACTATGTCATTAGTCT
>JABUIW010000024.1:8195796-8211544 GCA_013363375.1 Menidia beryllina
TGCATGCATGACTGTGTTTCTTCAATGTTTTAGTTGTCTGAACCCAGAGCAGCAACGCAGAAAATCTCAAATTTGAATCTTAATTAAAAGCAGTGAGACATAGGCTAAATTGAAATGTACAAATTTAAAATGTAACAAATGAGCTGTGGGCAAAGTGGCAAAATTTCTCATCCCCCTCCATCTTTCTTTTTCAGTCACAACCTCACAGACTTCATCATTCATTACGAACGGAGTTATTAGCAGTAAAATGTCGATCCAGTTCAACAATCACATCTGGCTCACTGCACCCTCTAAATCTGTTCCCGTCTCTGCTGTTTTATGTTTGTGGTGAGTGAACGAGCGGGGTGTGTAGAGGTGTGACTGGCTCTTTCCCACGATGAATTGCAGTGGTAGGCTCAGGCTGGGGGAAGGAAGCTGTGGGGACGGAATGCTGAATGGCAAGCATACACACCCTTACACACCTACACACACATGCGCAGTCTCACATTCAGGAACCTTGTGTGCCCTTAGTGAAGAAGCTGGTTCATAGACGGGCTCATACAGGAAGGTCTCAGATTTGGCTACTTCCTGTTTGCTAGATGTTTGCTCTAGGTGCTTATTGTGGGGAGAGAAGCTGTTCAGCAAGTATTCACTCGGAGTAATGAACCAGGATGAGCGTGTTAGAAGCAAGTGTTCTAGCAGCTGCAGCTGGCTGCCGACATTTTCTTTTTTTTTACTGCTGAAGTATTTCAATTTTCAGTAACACTGACATTTTAGCTTATTTGATTCCTTTACCAATTCTGACAAAACATTTAGCAATAAACATAGCCTGAAGTAGCTATCACACACACAATACATTTGAAATATGACTAATAAAATCAGTCCAGCTGTTTTTCTGTGACAATAAGAACATGTGTCTGGAAAACATTCATTTGATTTCATTCTTATCAATACATTAAGCCAATTTTTAAGGTTGCGGTTTTACAGCATGTCTGTCAGCCAGCAGCTAAATAGTTTCCTCACAGTCTAAACAATTTCAGGTTTCACACTGCGGTCATCTTGATTTAATGTATCTGCCTGTTTTGTGCATTTGCTTTGCAACAATAAAGCATTCTGATAGATAGAGAAATGAGGAGGAAGGGAGGTATCAAGCAGGCATAGATTAGCGAGCAGCAAGAGACAAGGGTGCAAAAGTGGAAGATGCTATCTGCAGGTACTGGTCATACAAAGATGGAGATCTGGTTAATGATAGGAACTGAAGATAATGGGAGGAAAGGATAAGTGGATAAGAGGGGTGACTGAAATGATCCTCCAAAAGCACACCAAAATGATTCGATGGACTATGACCCCTAATTTGTCTTCATCGAACAAAACCTGGAAACTCGTCAGAGGAACAGTTCAGCTTGCTTGTAAAGACATAAAAAGTGCAAAGGACAATAAAACTCCCCCATAAAAGTCGAAATGCTCCTATCCTGCGTTCACCTCTTACCTTCAGATGGCAGCTTGATTTGAAAAAGTTATAACCGTCACGCTTGAATGTATAAGATAAGTTTCTCTGCAAATGTTTAGCTAAAGCTGGGAGGCCTGGTTCGGATAAAGCTTGCCAAGTGGAAACAGGCCAGGTGCTGAAGTAGTACCTCTGAAGTCAGAACAGTTCAGTCGGAGAAAGACACGTTCAAACATTTTGTTTAACTCTGGGACCATCAAGAAGGTGAGGTCATTCAAGATAAGAGTAAATAATGAAGTCTACAATTAGTAGAGAACTTTGCTGAGTGAAAAGATGTTTTTGTGATAGATTTTGAAAAGTAATGTTCTGTATCCTGCATATTTTTGAGAGGTGAGCAACTGCTGCAATTAGAACAAAACCTGAAATATTCAGGTTCAGACACAGTTTCATTTTGGATGTCATTGGGAAGCACAATCACTCTGGCCTCCTCAAAACAATACCTTCTTCCTGCTTCGTTGGTTATTTCACCACACTGAAAAAGTCTAAACGCGGCACTGAAAACTCACTAAAACAAAGCAATTGTAAAAACACTAAAACAGCTAAAAATGTCAGGAGGAAACCACACACAGTACAGGAAATGTGGTGCCAACACCAAACAATAAGGAAATCTTTTTTTCTCTATTGGAAGACAAAAAAATCCCTTCTCTCACTGATTTACATCCACCGCTTCACTCTCAGTCTGCCCTTATTGACATTTGCAGAATCACAGGCAGCATTTTATATCATAACACTGAGATCATTTGAATTAATGTAGAAATACATTTGTTTGTAAAGAAAAGTTTGGACTTTTTTGCTTTTGAAGGCTGTTTTTTTAAACTACTCAGTTATAAGTATAGGCACCTTTTTTCACACAGGAGTTCGTCTTTTTGAATGAAACCCTCATTTAGGGCATGCGGTAATATTTCTACCATGGGAAAGGAAGGTCTGACCAAACCACCCCTCTTTCCTATTTTGGAATGGAGTCACAGAGCGAAGCTGTGACCTCATCTCATCCTGCTACACAGGAAAGGTGGATCAGATCACATGGGTTAACACCAACTTAGAAAAGTGTCCAGTACCCACAAGTAGCAAGTGTGTTGAGTGAGAAAAACACATTTTAGAAAATAATGCAAAAGTTTATTAGCACATTTGTCATTTTTTAATGTTTAACTTTTATTGAAAAAAGAAAATCCAAATGGATAAAACATAGAAAATAGGTTTAAGGGAACCCTTAAAAGTAAAAAAAAAAGTCAATATTGTGTTGCATCCTGCCTCTGTAAGGGGTCCTTGGCATGTTTCTACAACTTGACTGGAATCTATTTTTACCCAATTCCATTCATTGGACAGTGAAATACAAACAACTGTTGAAGTGTCACAGTCGATGTAGAATGTTAAAGTAAACTCCAGGCCAGTTGAGGTCTTCAAGGGCAGACATATACTGGAGTAAACAGTCAGGAGCTGCAAGACAAGGAGAACACAAAATGCAAAACAAGTGTATAAATACAAATCTATAAGTATCGACTTATCGCTTTGTGAGCTTATCTGGATGGACTTGGTAATGACTGTGGGCTGATGTTCCTCATCTATTCTGGCATCAAGCCTGCCAAAAAGTCTAAACAATTTGTAGGATGATGTAAGGCTTCCATTACAAGGGTACAGTCTTGTGCAAAATTAATGTCTATGTTTTTAATGTTTTAATAACTCTAACAACATGGATTGGTTGAGCTTAATTGTGAGTCTGAACCTAATAGTACATGAACTAACACAAAATAAGAGTGTGATTATTGGCCCAAAATTGGGACCTTGGTTTGATGATCTTAAGTGGAAGCCTCCAGAATATATGGACAAAAGTAATTGTACTCAAAGCACATTTTATACTCATGGTAGTGATGAAATTTAAACATCCAGTCCAAGTCCAGTAAACAGTCCACTAAACATGCAAAATTTGGCTAGTTCACAGTTTTTTTCCAGATCAGAGGCATTGCAGTGATGCAGCCAACTGACTGTGAGTGTTTGAATAGAAGAGAAACCCAGCCAATGAGTCCAGTTGTTCAGCCAACGTAGACAGGACCCTCCATTACATCTCAACGATGAATTTCCCACTGACCTCACTGCTACCAGTTGTGTGCTTACCACCATGGCACAATTATTTCTGTGTTGTGTTTATAATGATGAAATAATTAGTTAAACCTAGATGACTAAAACTGATTCAGAGTATCAGATTAAACCCTAGAGGTCTAAATCTATTCAACATTGCAAGGACCTTACTATTTGACTATTGCGCTTTAGTTTTATTGTGAATGAATGAATGTATGGAGTTGGACTAGAAACAATTATGTAAGACTTGACACACTATAAATCTCAAAGTCTTAAATGAGATAACTAGAGTTATCATGGTTGGACTGTCAATATTTGAGGTTAGTGGGAGGAAGTTATGAACAAGAGCTACACAGGGGCCCAATAAATCATTCTTAGTGGTAATGATAAATGTCTGTTTTTGTAAGTGTATATAGTTGTGCCAGCATTAGATAGAGAAGCAGTGAGATTCTACATTTAAAGATCTGTTGGCGGCACTGATATAAATCCTGCTCTGGTCTATATCCAATGTGGGGAACTGCACTATAAGTGTCTATCCTTAACCATCTGTTCTCAGTTAAAGATGTGTCATTGTGACTCTGTGGCAAATGTTCACACAAAACCAATGCTGAATGAATTCACTCACATACACGTTATATCTTACACAACCACAAAGACACAAATGCCTAAAATGTATATTCTATGCTATGTATTGAGCTCACAAATCATAGCCAATACAGAAATCTTCTATCTACAGATTTATCAGTTTATGTTGAAAGTTATTCTTCCTATATGAAACCTTTAGCATTATTAACCCTATAATACCATATATATCATATTTCATAAATACAGTTTCTGTAATTTTTTGCGTCTTTTAATTGTGAAAACTTTGTTTAAATCTCTACTGCACACAATCGGGTATACCTGATATAAATGATGAACATTCACAAATGATTTCTGTTTATTTTTTTCAGATTTTGTCAAAGAGACAAATTAGCCTTAAAAAAAATTAAACAACACACAATGATAAGGGAAATGAAGGATAAATTCCAAACTTCCAAAATCATACATTGTGGTGATGTAATGGATATAAATACATTTTTTCACTTGATGTTTAAATGACTTATCTTTAAAGAAAGTAAGAAATTACTGACACAAATGACAGTTCAACGTTTTTAATCCGAAAATTAGTCCATAATCTTAATTTTCTTCTGTTCTTTTTTGTTCTCCCATCTAACAAGTCCAGTTGAAAGATGTTTCCCTTGAATGCTATCCCTAGTGAGAAGCAATGAGGCGTGTAAGGGCATGCTGTCAGAGTAAGCAGCTCAAAAGTACAATGGGACTTAACACATGTGCTGATGAATTGGATTTATTGAGACACTCAGGAGCCAAGTCAATGACTGATTTAATAGGAAAAAGAAAGATTTAGGTGACCAAGTTATGGTGGAGCACTTCTATTGCACTGATATGGCTGACGCAAGTGTATGAAAATGTCACTGGCGTTTGTTTTCCAAATCAAAATGCCATCTGAGAGATTATCACTCTCATTTCAAACACATCTGTAGAAAAGAGAATAATTCCTCATTCAGTTGATTTGGAGCAATGTTTAAAGAATATAAAAACAGAAATCCTAATGTTGTTTGAGTATTTCTCATGGTCACCTTTTTCTAATGCAGGCATGGTACTGAAAATAATCAATGTTTTTTTTATGTTAGACAATGTGCAGGTGTTCATTTTTTCTCTTTTCATGTTTCACCACTGTCTTGACTCACAGTTAAAACACCTAAGCGACTGCTGCTGGAACGCGGAGGAACAGTGTTTGTGTTGCATAGATCACTGCTGCTGGCATTTGCCGTTGACTGAACAGTTTTTGAAGTAAAATTGGTCTCCTGTGGAGTTAAATGGTCCATAATGCATAGTGTCTGGCTGTCATGTTAGGGTCAGTGTGGGTAAATATTACACTTAGTGGTAAAAATGTAAATGTACCATTTCCTCCCACTGACTGCAGCGTGCACAGCCATCTGATATATGGACTCCTGGAGAGGATGGATTGATTGCTGTCCTTGTCCAAACCTCCAACACCCATCCCCAGACCTCCTCCCTGCGCTCACTGTGTCTCCCTCCTCCACAGATTCTCCACCGTTCTGCCTGTGATGCAGGTGGAGGCATGACCTAAAACTAGGGTGATAAATGGTTGCTATCTTGCTGATGTTAGCAGTCCAAATGGTATGCCTCTGCAACTGAATTCCAGGACAAGCTGATAAGCTGCTTCTTTTCATGGGTTCATCATATCTTAAGATATTTTGATACTGACACAAATATGTTTTAATATGTATTCAGATTTTTAGAACATAATCTGCATAAACCGGGTTTTAGGCACACAAGGTTATGGTTTGTTGGCTGGGTTTTCCCTTTAAAGTTGTCAGTAATTAAAGGGCTCACATGAATTGTTAGGTGTGAAGAGACGTTTCCGGGTTGAATTACGTCATGCTTTTTAGCAGCTGATATTTAAATTTTCAGTGATCACAGAATTATTTAAATTAAGACATGGTTAAGTAAAACCACCCAAAAGCAAACCATATTTCTTACTTTGATTCATATTCTCAAGCATGATTATGACATTGGCTAAACAACAAAAACATTTTTATTCTATGTTGTGCATTATTATCATTGTGTTTAATAAGGTTGCATCTCCTTTGATCACGCTTGGTACTCTTCTTTGTCTCCAAAATGACTACTTCCACTGGAGAGAGCTTGGGGGCACCAAAGTCTGCTCTCCAATCTCTCTCCCCACTGTATTCAACAGCCTCCCACTTTTCTGTCCCCCCTTTTGTGTGGCTCCCCGAATAAATTAGCGGTCCGTGAAGGAGGAGGGAATGGAGAGGGATAGGGGGCTGGGCCTTGTGGCGGAGGAGTCGGCTTTCAGTCAGAGGTGCACTGCACGGTGCGCCGAAACCACACATATCCACGCACGCACGTACGCACACACGCCGTGTCTGAGTGACTGGATGCTGAGAGAGGGAAGGGAGGCAAACATTTAGGATTGGGGAGACACCGGACAGAGCAGCACAGGCGGCACTTGTCCGTTGCAGACCCCCGAAAAAAAATCCTTGCATCTTTCCAGCTGATCCAAACGCGCCTACCTGAGGGAGAGAGGCGTAAAAAGACGCGTCACCGGTGGACTAACCTAATCTGGCGTTCAGTCGGACTGGACAGTTAGTTCAATTGGCATAATTCCGTTTTTTTCTGGGTAATATGTAAAATCAGACAAACAAGAAAAAGCCCACATCAGCTGGACGGCACAGCTCCATTCAAGGTTTTGTCCCGGCGGATTGGTAGTCATTCGGGGGAGACTGGAACCCATTTGCATACTGATCAGCTTTCAAAGGGGATATCCAGAGAGCACATACAGAGCCACCGAGGAGGTCCGATGAATGTAAGTGACATCCTTATTATTCACATCTCCGGTCTGGGTTCACTGTTATATGATGGGATCAAGCAATAGTTGGGTGGGGGCTTCTGGTTTTCCATGTCAGGGAATGCACCCCGCATCTTCAGCACCTTGCATGCATGGTCTAGTAACCGTGATTGAATGGCCTAAATAAAAAGGACTAGTACCCCAAAATTAGTGTATGATACACAGAGACATTATTCACAGCCTAATAATAAAGAGTTAGTTTCCCATTGAAATTGGGAGCCAAATCCATAAAAAAAAAGAAAAAATCATTCTCTAAGGCTACCACAATAGCTCATTATAAGCTATGGAACTGTTTAGTAACAGTAAGTCAGTGGCTTCTTCCGCAGGGTTGGCAACTCAGAGTGACTTTTCTTTTTATTTTGGATCAAAGACAGAACCAGAAAAGGGAAAAACTATGAAGTGCCGAAAATGGGCCAGCAGAAGTAGAAGTATTTCCTGCACATACCAACTGATGTGTCAATGTAGAACTGACTATAAGGCATCAATGGTGGAGAAAATGAAGTAGTCATGTGTGTCTTAGAGCTAGACGCAGGCAGCGCTGCTCTGTTGCTGTTGGAGTAGGACCTTTCTGTTATGGAGTCTCAGTAGACAGCTGAGACTGTATAATACCTTAAACATACAATAATAAAATGTCTGAGAAGGTTTTGCCATCTAGAAAGCGGATTTTTGACACAACTGTCCTTTCCCCCCCAATATAAAGTGTATTTACAGCAGGCAATTGTGTCTGTATATGACCAGGAGCTAAAAATGGGAACCCAGGGGCACATTTAAGTGCCTAACCACAATAGTTAGTCATATCTGGTGTCCACATACACAGCTTCTGGTCTTCTGCTGTACAGAGGGATACAGATCTTTTGTATTGTTACTTTATCCTCTTACATGTCCCCATGTGCTCCAGCTCCGCAGTACACTGGCCTCAACATAAGCCCCTGGTCTACATAAAGCCAGTTAGAGTTTGGTTTCTTGTATGATGTGTGCGGCGGCGGGTTATTTTTTTTTAACGTGAACCATATGGACATTTAGTCCGTGTAGTTACCACTGAGTCAGACCTCTGTTTGCACAAATAACCGATGATTACTCACATCAGCTGAGAGGAACAGATCATTAGGTTCAGGCACAAACGAGTGTCGGATATTTTCATAAGAGGCTTCATACGTTTGATCATTAGTATAGCAGCTAAGATTAAATTGATTTGTTTAAAATCTTTTTCCAGGAGGGTTTTGGATGTTAATGTCCCTCCTTCTATCTTTAATGCTGTTTGTGTCCGGGCTGTCAAGGTAGAGAGGTCTGATCATTTGGTTCTGTGTCAACTCTTTTAAGAGCTTATCAGCAGAGTAAACAGTCTGATGTTTACCTTGCACTTCGTGTTGTTCCATGTAGCTGAATGAGTGACTGTGATATAGAGTCAGACAGGGTCAGGGCCCTGATTCTTACTGGCTGAAGGCTGAAAGCGCACACTTTTTTGACAGCAGCATTTACTGAACAACTCAATGTTACAGTTTGGGAGTGCATTGGGTGCATGATGTCTGCAGCATGGGATCAGTCTTGACTTGATTTCGGCTTCTTATTAGATTACTTGAATCATGAAATCTTGAACTTGAATCGCTTGCTGACATACTGGCAAATGCTGTGAGATTTTGGTTCTAAGCTGTCTTCAATTTTCTCAGGACACATGATGAAATGTAATATATTCACTCAGAGTTTTTAGGAATATTTTTATGTTTATTCTAATGGTATTACTTTAGGGAATCTCCAAGTTGAGGTTTTATACTTTTGCAATTTTCCAACAATCTTGAGCGTTTACTTGAAACTCTTCAGATACACACTGTAATCAAATTGCACATTTGCCACCCACTTTGACACTGAAATCACTCTTATGCTGTTTACTGTTATGGAAACCACAAAACCCGCATAAAACAAAAATCTGTCTTTTTCAGTAAGATTTCAGTGTCTGCACAATTTTATCCTTTAAGCCCCTTTCTAGCAGAGTCTAAATTGTTTGCTTTTAAAACAACTTACATGTAAAGCTGCATGTAAAATGTTGCTAAAGAAACTGTTGCAAGTGAAGGCTTTCTCAGTTTGACAGTGCCGCCAACAAGTGAAACAGGGAGATTAAAAAAAGAAAAGAAGGGAGCATCTTTTTATCCACATGTTTTGTCTCAAAAAATATCTGACTAATTGGACCCCAGAACAGATTTTTCCCCTCTTGGTTTTGCTCTGACCATGGGAAATCAATGTTTTTAGTACAAATATCGGAAAGTGACTCAGAGACTTCCCCTCTGTCTTTTCATATCATTCGCACACACACACACACACACACACACACACACACACACAAACCTACACACAGAGTGCCCACAAGTCTGTCTTATATTCCCACCGCTGACCCTTTCCCAGTGCCAATCCTTGCATCGGGATCTCCTGATGCTTATGTGCCATCTTTAGGATGGAACGGCACAATATTCCAACATTTCCTCTCAGGTATAAAAGATCTAGATGTGCATCAGCTTTGCTGCCATTCGGGACAATGCCGAGTGTTGAATGGCAAGCAGACGACAGCTGGCAAAAAAACAAACATAAACACAAACAAAAAACAATTGTTTCCGTCCTCCCTGGCTCCCCAAGTAGCTAGTGGAAATGTTTACTCTCCATCTTTGACTTTGTGCATGTTGCTGATGCCTGAGGTCTGTGTTGGTGTTTTTATTTACATCTCAACCACCATCTTAGACATAACACAAGCCAAAGACTCAATACTGGGGGAATTCAATGCCATTTGAATTTATTTGGCAGCATGTGGGCCATAACCAGTGTTTAGCTGCAGCATTGTGTGAGGGAGTAACCATCCTATGATGATTAGTTTCCTGGAAAATTACTTTTTACTACCATCCCTCCACAAGAAAGTCATACAGTTATTAATGGCATAAAAAGGCTTGTAAGGAGATTCCTATTGATAAGAGACTCCTTTTCTGATTGCGCCACAACTTTTTGCTTTTTTTTTTGGTTACGTGACAGGAAAAGCGTTACAAAATCACAATGGAATTAGAGTTTGGCTTCACTGTCATGGTCTGTGTAGCACGTTAGTTGTGCAGTGCAGTGAAGGATTGTAGAAAGAAAAAAATGCTGATACAATGTTTAAAGATAATGTTTGAGCAAAAAATATCACACATTGCATCGTATGACGAGATTAGATATAAGATTTCAAGTTAATTTAACATTGGAACTTAATTATCTAAGGTCGTGCCTTTTTTGTGGCTTAGTCCAAAAAATGCAAATGCACTGGGAGATAAAGATGTTATATCCTCCTTTGTATGGCATGAAAGCCCATTCATCTGTGGGCCTGGAGAAAATATTATAGTATGACTGACTCAGCCAGTCAAAGGAAGTGACTGGGCTCTCATATTGAACACACAAAGTGGGTGACTGGCTGCTGCTTTGAGATGCTGCTACTCCATTTTTTTGTGTGCTCTGAAGCAGAGTTATGATGTAATTTTCATCATTTTTATTCATGGATGCCAGGAAGGGACCCTTTCAGTCAGTGATGTGTTGAAAAAAGACATAACTGTCGACCAATTAACAGGAAGACGTCAGTATTCAGCTGTTCTACTGCCCTTCCAAACACCAGGTTGCCAATGCCTCAGCTTGCAGCTAAAAGTTTGACAGCAAGCTTCATTCCAGATTTGTCAGCGTAGCCTGAGACCTGTTGACAATTAAAATCTTGGTACTGTGTAAAGGTCCCCTATATGCTGTGCATCTGCACCATGAACTGAAACTGTGACAGTGGCTTGTCATGTAATTTTTGGGTTTCTAGCTGTTGTAGCTAGAGAGTCTCGGTTTATATCGCTATCACTCTTGAGCTACAGCTAACGGTCATGATTGATCTTGGTTAGTTTAGACTAACAGGGAAAAATGGCATTGAAAAATACCTCTCCTATTGTCTTTGTTGACCAAGAATCCAGTACAGTACTTAAATTTGGCCCACTACAACATTATACAGACTCTTGGTCGCCATGCTACTATTCCCTCCTTGATTTTGGTGGAATAATCCTTTGCTCATCTATTAACCTAATAGCTCAGCAGTAATTTCTGCCACTGTATGTGCGCTTGATTCTTCAGATAGCAAGCAGAGATACTTGCGCTCAGATCTTTTATTCAATCTTCCTATTTAGGAGACAATCAGCACTGATATGTGGCTGCTTACCCTCACATGAATCGGAATGAAGGGGTGTTTTAATCTATTCACAAGAAGACAGCGACACAGAAATAACTGTCAAAAAGATGAATGAAATGTGGTAACTGTGGCCCATCTGAGTGTTGGATGGATTAATAGTGACTAAGCAGTGAGGGAAGCAGGCTGTGCAGAGGGAAGAGGAGAGGGCCTGTCTGTGCAGTGTCTCATGTGTTTTTAATGAAGTGAGTGAGATGATACGAGCTTCTGGTAACTTCAAACGCTTGCACAAAGCTGAGAGCTGCGCTCTTCAGGTAAACCACTGTATTCTTCAACTTAAGGGATTCATGGACTGAATGCGGGGGTGGTGAGAAGTAGAAAAGAATAGTTCGGAAAAAGAACTAGGTTTCTTGCTAACTTTGATTTTGACAGTAGTGACAAAAAAAGCAGTTTTCTCTACTTTTTGCAGTACTTTCTCCTAAAGGCCGTAACCCACATGCACATTTTTTTCAACACGTCTTTGTTTTAACATCATTACCTGATGTCTAAAACAAAGACCGACAAGACTGATTTTCAGACTTACCACAAGAAATGTAATGGAGTAACATGATACAAAGGCATTTTCTTGGAGAACAGCTGCTGGCGCGCCACGAGCTTAAGACTTGATGGAGAATTTGATCACTAATAAGCCAAGTCACTGTCCAGTTTTTTTTTTTTTTTTTGGAGCTGGAGATGAGAAATGGCGAGTTTTGATCAATTCCTAGTTCTGTCAGATCCAAAGTTTCACAATGTGAAAAAAAGCCTATAGAATTTCTCTTATGATGACCTCTTTTCACCTTAGCAATTACCCAGCTGGCAAACTCCTTAAAAACACTTATCACTTTAATGAATATTTATGTGTTTTCTGAAACAATAACATGACCCGATACAACTCGTTGCCTGACTTGCCTTGTTGGACCATATCACCGATCATTTCATTAGATGGAATGCGGAAATAGATGAACTTGTTTGCTTGGTGTACGTGTGTGACTAAGTGTGTTGAAGTTTCAAGATGGATCTACGGGTTTCCTTCCCCGTACCCTGTTATGGCTATCAGTTGCATATTTTGTCTTTGAACTTTTCCTTCTGCTCATTAACTTACCCTTCCTCTGCAGTGATACTCTCAGATCAGACGAAAAAAGTGACACATAGAAGGTCCCCAACAAAGATCTACACGACTCAAGCTTCAAAATTCACTTCTAAGCCATGATGTTTGGGGCAAAGGTTGAGGTTAGGCATTTAAGGTTAGGATAAGCCTTTTGGGAGTGAAAGTAAAAGTTATAGTAATCCCTCAATTATGTGTGTGTTTGTGAGCTGTAGTGGTACACACTCATGCAAAAAAATGAATTTGAAACTAATTCCAAATTTCAAACATAACTGTACATGTTTTAGAACAAAATGAAACCGAGTAATTAAAGAGCTGATTGTACATTTTAATCCCTTCCACATTCAACAGTAAAAATATTTCTTGGGGTTTAATTGCTTCCAGTCAGTGTTCTGTTCTTCTTTGCAGGGGACAGGGTTGTTGTTGCCATCACTGAGACAAGTCAAAATTAAGATATTGAACAGTGAAGCCATTTGGCTGATGTACTATGGACATGGTTGAGCTCAACAGCTTTGCCCTTGTGGGATATTAAGCATGCTCTGATGGGGAGGGGCGATGAATGATGTTTGATGGCAGCTGCTGCTTCACCTTCACGAACATCTCCCCACAGAAACCTTTTTCTTTTTTTAGTAGTCTTTTTTTTAACTCTACTTGTCCCCATTTGTATTGTTGTCATTGATATCGAAGAAGCAAAACAAAATGAAAAAAAAAAGAAAAACCGATAGTGACCACACACATATTTCTCAGAGCTGCACTCACCGTACATCACAGTATTTTCACTTGGCAGTTTGGCCTTGAAGGTTAAGAGCTAGGTGAAGCACATCCAGCTGTGTTTTCACTTGCTCTGTTTCAGCCCAGATGGTTCAGAGGGTGCGTTATTTATGTGTGTGCGTGACAAAATGCGTTTGTACACTCATGCTGACTATGTTTAAACCCCTCTAGTTTCTCTTCCTTGTGCTGTAGCATTTGGTTTAAAAGAGAGCTTCTTAGACACTGATTTTTAAAAAACATCACTGCTTATCTTCTCATCAATATTCTATGATGAATATGATTATTTAATTTCTTTTAGTCTAAGAAAGGTGGGAATCAAATGTACATCTGACTAATTTGCCTATACCCCCGATATGAGCCAGCGTTATCCTTTAAAGATTTGACCCTCCAAGTTGCTCAAAGAAATATGTGTGTCATGTGAGTATTTCCCCATTTGATACCACAGGTCCTCATAAAGAGGAGAGAGAGTGGGTAGCTGGAGCTGCCCAGCCCGTGAGCCTTTGTGTGAAGTTAGATCAAGACCATCTTAAGTTCTGTGAATAAAACACTTTTGATGACCCCTGTATGGATTTAGGTAAAAGTTAGAGGGCAATCATAGGGCTGAAATGTATCTGGAAGCTTCAACAAAACACAATTTAGTTACAATGCCAGCATACTGTTGAGGATGTCAACATGCAGTTGCTCTAATGACCACTTGAGGTCACATATTGTTTCTGTTTGCAACTAAATTTTCTCTCAATGATTTTCATCTGGAACAAGCTTTGTTTCTTACTAAAGGCTTTAGAATGATTACTCTCTGTATCCAAGAACAGTTAAAACAGAGTAAGTTATGTCTTATCAGAATTCTCTTGTTGATGGAAGTTAGAACAATAGCAGGTGTCCTTGGTATAGCGCAGCAAAAATAGTCTTACATTCACAGGATTGAGTACATTTGCCCCCTTGACACTAAATGTTTTGCAATGGCAGACTTACGCACCTGAGCATCAGTGGTCTCAATGGTGAAACAAGAAGAGGGGAACCATAATGTAGTTACTATTCTTCCTCAGCTTCCTCCAACTATCTCTCATTCTGGCCTGTCATCTTGTAAAAACTAGGACGCGTTATCACAAGAGACCTGGTGCGGTTTGTAAATGTGAGTGTCTGGATTCCTGCGTGGCAGCCTCTGTGAAAACACATTACCAAAGGACTCATCACACCAACTTGGAATTGTTAACCTGCAGCTGCAGAGTTTTCTACTTTTCTGATTTTGGGTTTTCACCGAGCAAATATTACCGCAGAATCGAGCTTTGGTAGAGAGATGAAAATGTGAAAGTGTAGCTTAACAATCTTGTAGCATCATGGTGAATTGAGAGACAGTTGTGATATTCTTTTTACTAGACTTAAAAATACCCATGATTAAAAAAACATTGACGGGGTGGGTGATGATGCAACATTTGTCTATGAAAACCCGCATATTGTTTCCCTGAATATTATGCCACTGTATACGTTTTAAGTCAGTCCACATTTATAATATGCTAGTGATTCTTATGCATGTCAGAATGAATAACAGCTTATTCAAAATCATATATATGAATATAAGAATGCTTTCCCAAAAAATGGAATAGAAATGTTGTACTAAACAAACAGAAAAAAGAAGAAAAAAAGTCACCTTGTAGCAAACCTTTTATGGCATAATTTTGCACCACACAAATACCTGAAATAGTTTTCAGTTCAGTTTTTCATATTCCATTCTATTACAAACAATATTTAAAACAATACATGCATACTTTGCTCTTTTGGCTTCAGTAGACCACTGGCAGGGATGGTTCCTCTCTCTGTGAACACAGCACATATCACAGCCTTAGTGATGTCACTGACATAGACATTTATATAGGAAACAAGTAATAAAATGGAACACCAGGCCATCATTTCAAAGTCAGAATGAAAAACAGAAGCTTTCACAAAGTTTAGGTAAACTGGAAAAAATTTAACAATGGGTTCCTTGAAAACAGAGTTAAACTGAAATTAAATTTGGTACCAACATACTGTGAGAAAGAGATGATTTGTACAAGTAGTGATATCAAAAACAAAGTATATGGGGACTATTGATTAATGTATCGAAAGTCCCCATAAATTATTTTACTTTCTCACTCACAAAGTAAATTGGTGGATGAATGAGTTGTCACCCAGTGCCACATCCACAATGTGAACTACACGACAGAGCTTTCTATCCATCATGATTAATTCAAACACACTCTCTTTGGTTCTGCCAGTCTTGGTGAACCAGATAAATTGTTTCCAGTTGTATATTTTCCTCTGTTAAAGCACCTCAGTTGTATGACACGGTCATGAACTCACTCCACTATTAATATTAATTGCATTTAGAGCAGCCCGTGCATGTATATTTAAGTGTGTGTGCATATATCCAGACAGAAGTTGTCTGGCTCTCTGAGAGGCTGGTGCTTTCAAATTATTGGATTGGTTCTGTTTTAATTAACCCGGTTGTGTAAATAAATTGAAACCGAATTCAAACTGAAATTGATATCCATCTTTATTGTAGAATCTTAATTGGAGGAAACACATGTACATAGATGATGGGTCAAACAAATAAACATAGAGACAGCACACACACACACACACACACACACACACACACACACACACACACAC
>JABUIW010000024.1:8211554-8296336 GCA_013363375.1 Menidia beryllina
ACACACACACACACACACACACACACACACACACACACACACACACAGGCTCCGCGACAGCTGGGGTTGAAAATGGGATGTCTATATCCAGATATCCAAGGAAAGACAACTGAAGAGGAGAGGGGGATCATAGCTCTTGTCCCCACACACGAACACACAGATAACCCAAACAGCATGGAAATTGAGATACAAAGCCCTCCTCCATCCCCCTTCTGTCACAAGCACTCTTCTCACAAAGGTTTTTTTTTTACCTCTCTGGACTTCTGCTGTACATTTCACCACTACCTCACAAATTCTTAGTAATTTCAAATTTAATTGGACACTTGACGCAAACAGTTTTTGGGATTTTCATACTTTCAAAGGGTTCTGACACCAGGATATGCCCTTGGCATAACGCTGTACATGGCTTATGCATGTGAATATACATCTTTATGGCATATTTAGATTTTTGACATGACAAAACTTTTCCCTTTAATTTGTCAAACGTCTGACTTTCCTGCCAATCAAGGTCAGGCCAGTGTTTGTTCTGGGTGGCACAGAAGCAGTTGTAGGACTGAATGCAGGGCTGCCAACTGTTTCCGAGCACTGCCCCACCGAGGAAGCCTGGGCCCTTCCTTCAAAGCACCAACAACGTGTTTTTGATGGAAGGGAGAAGCGGTATGAAGTGGCCATCTTCTATTTGAAACTTCGTGACATTGGGTCCTGTTTAGCTTGGCCGCGGGTAGCTGTGGCGTGCCCAACCAAATCTGCTAGATCCATTAGAGGGGACCAACAGAGGGAGGGAGGAGGAGTGAATATCCAAGGGAAAGGACGAGGAAACTGTTCCTCACCGCTGAGATCCAGCAGAATAAACCCTCTCACACACAACTTAATATACAAACTCCATTGCTTTAAGTGTTCACATATAGAAAACACTATGGTTTTCTGTTATTTAGCAACAGAACTTAAAGAGTGCAGGATGCATTTGAGGCTTTGAGGGTTCCATGCAGCAGAGACAGATTATGGGGGAGCCATGCCAGATATAATGTGGCTGAGACTGCATGGAGCCCTTTTGGGTCAGCCCTGTCAGTCAGTGTGGTCGCACAGAGATGATGTCACAGTTTACACGGGCATGTCAAGATCATATATAAACCCCGTGACAAAACTGACTGGGTAATACACTTTTTATTTATAAATGAAAATGCCTAAAATTGATGCAAACTGGTGGGGAGATCCACTGGAGGGTATGAATCAAGCGGTTATCTTTTACTCTACTTACCATCTCCTTAAGCCAGCATCCTTTCAACATGAGTTATAATCTAGACCATGCTCCCGCCATTTCTCATCAGATCATGTTTTCCAGAGTAAACACAAGTGTATTACATCCATCCATCCATCCATCCATTATCAATACCGCTTATTCCCTGTTGGGGTCGCGGGGGGAACTGGAGCCTATCCCAGTGGTCAACGGGCGAGAGGCAGGGTACACCCTGGACAGTCCGCCAGTCCATCGCAGGGCAACACACAGGACATACAAGGACAAACAACCACTCACACTCACATTCACTCCTAAGGGCAATTTCCCCAATCTCCAATCAACCTAACATGCAGGTTTTTGGACTGTGGGAGGAAGCCGGAGAACCCGGAGAGAACCCACGCAGACACAGGGAGAACATGCAAACTCCACCCAGAAGGGTACTGGTTCCCCCGGGATTCGAACCCAGAACCCTCTTGCTGGGAGGCGACAGTGCTAACCACCACACCACTGTGCCGCCCACCAAGTGTATTACAGTGCAAGTGAAAGGGGAGATGATGTCATCTGCCGACTGCTCATTGACAATGACACATCGCAGTCATGCAGTCATTTCATCAATATAACCTTTCATTGACACTCATCTGATGCATTGAGAGAGAGAAAGAAAGAGAGACAGAAAGAGGAAGAGAGAGAAAGAATAAGGAAGGGAGCATGTGAAAACATACAAAGTGTGTGTATGCACACATACTTTGGAATACACCCTTTCAGAGTTTATTTTCCTTACAAAAGTTTTGCCTTCAAAGCTCAGTGGTCCCTAAAGACAATAAGTCTGTCAAGCCAAAGCAAACTGAGATCACTGCTGTATGAATGTAACTTTTTCTATTGTGTCCTACATACACTTTTTCCATTTCTCCACCTCCTTCCCCTTTTCCTTCTTCCTTTTCCTCAATGGATATATTATTAGACAATACCGTGGGTTAATTCAATCAGAGTTGGGTCTCAAAAGGCACAAGATCAGAATCTGAGCTTTCCTCACCGCAGTGGCCTAGAGACACATCACACCCCTGATTGTCTCTCTAAGAGATCTTTGGACTTCTTTCATGTCTTCCCACTCTTGTTGAGGACACACAGCCCTTGGCACTCAAACACCAGCGGTTGCTTTTGACGCGCGAAAAGCACAACAAACCAAGGATGTGTGCATGCTTCGCAGACTTGTGCTCAGATTTGCTTTCACTCTTTGTGTAGGAGTGCAGCAACTGTCCAGAGCAGCCGTCTGGACCAGATGTAGAGGTCACTGACCGCATCGGGGGGCCAGTATCAGTGTCCCTCTCCCTGTCCCTGTGGAGCTATAGCCTTTATTAATCTTTCCTCCTCAGAGGCCTCATAAACTACCGCTTGAGGTCAGGGTCAGTAGAAAAACCGGTGAAATGGATGATAGCTGGAGGATGCATGAGATTTGAAATTGTATTTGTGTTTTGTTTTGTGTCATCTGTGTACAAAAATACCAGAAGGAGCTTTGTAAATCTAACTTCAATTCTAGTTTTTTTTTACACTTAACAGAACTATTGGCTAAAAACTAAACCATTAGTTTTACAATTAACAAGTGACACTGAATATAGTGTTTCACCTCAAAGGCATATTTTAGCAAGCCTACATCTGCCACTATTATGATTTTTGATAGTGTTGCTAGTCCCCTACAACTTGAATTAGCATTTTCTTTCATGTTGTTGCATATAGTTAGTTATTAAAAGTGGGTAATTCCACGCTTTTGCTGTATGCATGAGAAGGTGCGTTTCATTTTAACGTACGTGCAAAAATGTAGCTGACAGCAGGCTGGCTTTTCCTCCTGAGGTGGAAGAAATTCCTAAAGTTAACTGTCCAAATTATACATGCACCATGGGAGCGATTGTCAGGGTGAATATAGCTGGCCAGCATGGGCCAACACCAACCACTTTCAAATCCCCTCTGTCCGCTATTGCTAATGCCTGCATTCAGTGTATACATTTTTGATAAAATATTCACAAACAATTAGCATTTTTTAGAGGTGAGGTGTGAATTTTCGGATAGTGCTGAAGATTTTCAAAGTACCATCCCAACTAAAGAAACTATGATAAATGAGGCATGTGAGGCCTTGTTGGTTTTTCTCATTGCAGGATGTTTTGAAGAGTTACATGCTCAATAAATCTTGCCCTAAAAACACAAGCAGCACATACGTCAACATCATTTGGAAAGTACAGTAATCTAAATATTTGTGGACCTCATCAAGATCTAAAACTGTGCGTGCTATCTCGTGAGAGCTTGGAGAGACTTGTACATTTTAACTTGCAAGAGTAGTTATGACTGGATTTCCACAATTTTATGATAGTGTGCAAAATGTATTTGTGTCAAACTCAGGTCAATTGCCATTTGTGAATAATCACTGGTGTTTGTTTTAACTTGCACAAAGAACCAGATGGTGGCTTTAATTTGCAGCCAGGAAACTCACACAGTGTCAGGTGAGCTTTAAACCCCGATGATACATTTTTTTTTGTCAGTATGCCTCATAATAAGGCATTTGCAGTTTTCTGGCTCACCTGGGAAACTCTTACCATATTGACATGAAATGTTTGATCCGGGAAAATCATAGTAGTATATTCACTTTATTACATACAGGCTCGAGTTACAGTTTCAATGCTTTTCTCTGTCAAGAAAAACAGCTGTACAACAAACTTACGTCATTTGATCTTAGTAGAATGCATTTATCTAAATTCACATTTCAGTGTCTTCTGTGTTTTCTCTCCAGAAGATGTAGTAGATATGAATATACTTTATAGTTCTGTCCTCAGTGTGGTTTAAACCAGTGACTTAGAACTGTATTTCTGTGCTCTTACGAAACTTCCTGATCCTGCTGAAGAGACCAAATATAAATCATTGAGACAATAGCTCAAATTAAACCAGCAACATTTATTTTTATATAGGTCCTTTGCTGTAACAGTGTTATACACTTCGAGGTCCTGAGAGTTCTGTGTTCAAGGCGAATTTTTATATGTTTTCTAAAAAACTATTTATATTGAAACATAACAGCTTTACATCCATGAAAGTTGTGTTCATTTCAACTCATGCTCTAATTTGTTTCTCTCATGTTTCTTTCTTTATTCTAGGCATAGCAGAGCCCAGCCATGCCGATAACAAGTAAAGGGTCAAGACGGAGGGCTTGGGTCCGTGGGCCCTGTGTTTTTTCAATTCTCTGCCAACAGCAGCTGCTCCTTTATTCCTTCTTCATCCTTGTTCAGTCAACAACTGTTCTTGGAGCACTGGAACTTCAGCTGGATGAAGGTCGACCAGCAGGGACCATTGTCGGTGACATAAGTGCCGGGTTGCCACCTGGTGAAACTGCGACTCTTTATTTTATCTCTGACCATGAGGGTACAGGTGTTGGCACTGACTTACACATTGATGAGACCACAGGCATCATTACTACTGCAAGGCGCCTGGACCGTGAGGAGAGAGACCACTATAACTTCATTGCTGTGACAATGACAGGCACCACAATTGAGGTGTCGATCACTATTAATGACATCAACGACCATGAGCCAGTGTTTCCCAAAAAGAAAGTTGCTCTTAAGATCCCCGAGCATACAGCAGTGGGGACACGTTTTTCCCTGGACCCTGCGACTGATGCAGACAAGGATCAGTTGACCACCCAAGGCTATGCTATCCGAGAGGGCAACGTGGGCCAGACATTTAGACTCGACACCAAGAGAGGTGCCAACAAAGTGTTGTACCTAGATCTGGTGGTCAATGGACAGCTGGACAGGGAGAAACGCTCATCCTACACACTAGTCCTAGAAGCCTTTGATGGGGGATCACCAAAAAGGATGGGATCCATGACCCTGGAAGTAACAGTGACTGACATCAATGACCATGCACCAGCCTTTAATCAGAGCAGATACCACGCTATCATCTCTGAAAGTCTCCCACAAGGAAGTAGTATCTTACAGGTCAGTTCAAGTCTTGTCAGTATTATTAGGGTGAAATAAAGTAAATTTTTATTACCACCTTTAGGTTCTCCATGGCTGCATGATATTGGTTTGAGTCCCTGTGGGACCTGGGACATTTCTGCATGGAGTTTGCATGTCCTTCCTGTGTATGTGTGGGTTTCTCTCAGTGTACTCCTCCCACCGTCCAAAAACATGCATGTTAGGTTCATTTGAGACTCTGCATGCATCTTGATGTGAGTGTGTGTTTTTTTGTGATTGACTGGTTGTTGATGATGGATGGATAGACTCACCATGCTATGTCTTTCCAGGTATTTGCCACAGACGAAGATGAAGGTGATAATGGCCTGGTGCTTTATGAAATTAACCGCCGTCAGAGTGATCCCGACCGTTTCTTTGTTATCGATCTAAAGTCAGGGGTCATCACCCTGAATAGACCCCTGGACTATGAGCTCAAGAGGGTCCATGAACTAGTGATCCAGGCCAGGGATAATGCCAGCCAGCCAGAGGTAATTGCGTTATGACTAAAATGCATTTAACACATTGTGTAATGCTTTTAGTAATGACTTCTAACACATGGTAGCAGTGGATTTTGTCGTCTTTTTATGCTGCAGGTTAAAACAATGTAGCTTACAAGGGTGAGCTGTTAGGATAGCTCTAGATTTCTCCAACTTTGAATTCTTAATGGAGACGTATTTTCCACAATATCTTTTTTGAAATTTTAAACTTCAGTTTTATGATGTTGTGTAAATACACTGGAGTTTCTAATAAAATCATTAATGTACCGTCATGTCTTTCCAGGTGACCAATGCCTTTGTAACTATCCATGTTCGTGACTTCAATGACAACCAGCCTACAATGACAATCATCTTTCTCAGTGAGGATGGCTCTCCAAGAATTTCTGAAGGAGCCCAGCCCGGACAGTATGTAGCTCGGATATCTGTCACTGACCCAGACTATGGGGAGTATGCCAATGTGAATGTGTCGCTGGAGGGAGGCGATGGGAAGTTTGCTCTTACAACCAAGGACAGCATAATTTACCTGATATATGTGGACCAGGTTTTGGACAGAGAGGAGCGAGATTCATATGACCTCAGGGTGATGGCCACAGACTCTGGCACGCCTCCTCTCAGAGCAGAGTCCTCTTTTACCATCCAGGTGACCGATGTCAATGACAACCCCCCTCTTTTTGACCAGCAGGCCTACAGACAAACCATTCCAGAGGTTGTGTATCCTGGCTCCTTTGTTCTACAAGTAACAGCCAGGGACAAAGACCAGGGCCCTAATGGGGATGTGCGATATAGCCTTCTAAAGGGCAAAAACTCTCACTCTGACTGGTTTTCAATTGATCCAGTTACAGGGATCATTACCACAGCGACCGCTCTGGACTTTGAATCCGAACCGGCCCCTAGTGTAACTGTTGTTGCAACGGATAGTGGACGACCGCCTCTGTCATCCACAGCGAAGGTGGACATTGTGCTTCAGGATGTTAATGATAACACACCTGTGTTCTCGAGCAGCTTCTACAACACTTCAATCAAAGAAAACACACCAGCTGGGACCTGCTTCTTAGAGGTGAGATGAATCCAGAAAAAATCCTCTCTTAAGCTATGCTATCCACCTCAGTTTAATTAGTCTGTGATTTACTCTTTTTTCATTCTGATTGTTTTTAATTGGTTGAGGAACAGCCTTCTATACTTGTCATGGTACTTAATCTTACTGTGTTTTGGCCACCACTCCCTTGTCCTACTTATATGGACAAATTCAAGTATTCACTGTCTTTCTGGTCCTCTTATCTCTTTATTTATTCTCTCCTTTCACTCACGCTATCCACTTAAGCTCTCAGTGATTACTTTCTTGGCAAAGGTTCCTTTTAATACATCAATATAAAGCAGTCTGGAGGTGTGTCCTCAGTGAAAACAGTCCCAAAGTTCTGTTGCAGAAGTTTATGTTCTGCTTGAAAGGCTCTTGCACTTTGTGATGTGATTAAAAAAAATGTATGCTATGAGGGGAAAACAGATCTTAAGTCAATCTTTGGGCGTAATATTTATAAAAGTATGCAGAAAAAGGACACAAGACGGAGAGAATTAAGACTGTACCTGAATTCCTGAAGCTACTGTGAGATTTACTTTGTTCAGGAATGTCCTTTCTCTCACCTCAGGGTTGCTATGGCATCCAATCCAGCAGAGTAGGGGGAGCTCTCGGAATCTATGCATTATCTCACTTTAGCTGGGCTGTCTTGCTTTTATCACAATTCCAGCAGCTTGCTGGAGAGGAGGAACTCTCTTGAGTAATGAAAAAGGATGACTGGCTGTTTGTCTTCCAACACGGTCTTAACTTGGCACCATAAGCCATTTAGGCCAACTGTTTTTACAGGTCGCTTTTACCCATCTGACAGGAAGTCAAGGAAAGCGAAGAAAAAGGGCATTTCTCAGTCACAGTATGTTTTCAGAAGTCCTGAGATTTAAACTAAAGTGCAGAGCAGCTGCATTTTTGTTTTACATATTTTTGCAGGTTTTTTCACATTTTTTTAAAGGAATTGAAAGTCCTTCAGAAAATTCAAACTTTACAAAAAGATTGAAGAGAGGGAATTTCAGTTGTTTAAAAAGTTTCAAACCCGTAATGTATTTTTGATGAAGTCCTTTCCAATTCTGTGCCTTACATTTTGTGTAATATGTAGAACAGACAATCTAGTTTTGAGTTTTTGTCACGTTCCTGAGAGTTAAGACAAGCACCGGCTGTTCTCAGAATTGTACCAATATTTATAAAAGATATTAATCAGTGTTTGGATTTTGTATCATACTGGTCTGTCTGGCTTGGTTTGGCTGTTGGACACTTGCATGAAATGGAGGAAATCAGCCAATGTTTAATATCTATACAAGGAAATGTGTATCAAATGAGGTGTATGAAGGATACATTGCTGATCAAATTTTCCTGAGTTACCGGTGTCCTTCCTTTCTTAAAAAAAACAGTTTCTCATTTCCTTTGACAATTTCTCTTTCTTATTTTCTTCATAGCAGTTTCTCTTTCTTTGTATTTTATTGACTACAGCTCTTTTGCTCCTCTCTCAGTGGTAACACACACACACATGCTTTGTATAGGAGGGATCTTATCAGTATGGCCACTGTAGTAATCTGTAACGCACTGTACTGTTTATGTAGCCACCAACACAAAGGAGTTATTTATTTCTTGGTTTCCCCGCTTTCCTCTACCCCCACTTCCTCAAAGTATTTCCCAGGCATGAGAGGTTGCGACGCCTGTGTGTGTATGGCATGCATATCCATCAGAACCAGTTTCCTAACCTGAGAAAATAAAGGTCATGAGAACTGTGGATGGTTATGCAGAGGGAAAATCTTATTTAGAATGGCGTTTGCCATTGCATTTGAATATGAGCGTTTGCTGTAATCCTCTCATCCGTGCGTGTCAGATACATATGACTGTTAGATGACTTTTGCCATTCCTTTGTGATCACCTTATTTCTTTCAGTGTGATAATCTGTGGTTTTATAGCATATGCGTTTTTTTCCCTCTTGCAGATGCAGTGACTTACAGAGTCTCTGTCAAATCCAATGACATGCTAGTTTTGAGCATAACCTGGCTGCTGGGAAGGCACTGAAAATCTCACAAGAAATGACATACACACCCCGGTCAGGGATCAAGTGCAGCACAAACAGACACTAATGCATGACTTGCAAGCTAGACAAAACTTGGACGAAACAATATAGCACAATCATTCCAAATACAATAAATGCGAAAACAAAATCAACGCACACTAATATGGCGGGAAATTAGTTGAGGTCTTTTAGAGCAAGGCATCAAAGCAAAACGCTTTCGTGCATTCACATGTGCAGGTGCACGCCTGTATTTCACTCATCCGTGTTTGTGTGCTTGCACACTGTTGAGCCAAGATATCGCTTTCAGCAGGTGATGCATCTCCCATGTGATGTTCAACATTTGGTTTCCTGATCAAGCCTGTTAAACAGCATTCAATCATTCAGACAGGCACACAGATGTGCTCATCTGGGAGATGTACAAAGAGATGGAGTACTGCTTGTTGATACTGCAATAGAACAGTAGGCCAGTTCTGCAATGTCTGCTGGTGAAATATAGGAAAAGAGCGAGAAGAATGAGTGATGTTCAGAATTGAAAAGAAATAATGGATGTGAATAAGTTGAAAATACTAGTACCTGGAGACCTTACAGCTGCTCATAGTGGATCCAGCTTTTCTTTTACTTGCCAACTGTAGAAACAAGGCGATTTTGTTGAGATCACTGCAAGGACTAAGGATAAAAAAGAGATGTAATCTCCTATAAAATTATGAGTGTATGAGTGTGCTGATGAAAACTTAGCTGTATTTGTTTTAGCCACACTGTGTTATTAACTCTTGGTGGATGTTTAGTTTAGTAAAAGAAAAAATGGTGAGAAGGTGAAATGAGTAAAAACGCATAGGAAAATAGTGAGGTCTCTTTTCACAGGTGTCGTGAGTCACACCAAACCACCTACAAAACCACTTAAACAAACACAACACATCCGTCTGTCAGAGTAATCTCCCTTTTGGGTGTGATGGCAAATTGTAGAGAACCCTGTCCCACAGTCTGTGCAGTTTCTAAAAGGAAATACTTATCACACTTAAAATATACAAGTACATGGACTGTGAGACTAATCACATTTGTTATAGTAATATTGGATCAACCAGAGATATCTGACAATGCCCTGAAAGTAGGAAGGGTATTCAGCTTAGGCCTCCTTTAACACTGAGCCACCCCCCTGCTGCTGCCGTGATGAAGCTGACCCCAATAGGAACGAGAGCCAGAACAAACCACAGCTTCCACTTGGAGCTCAGACTCTCCTTTCCATCCCAAACTCACAACACGTGTACTCTAGATTATATTAAGCTTGAAAAGGTTCTAGGAAGATGAAATTTATTATGCAGTAGATGTCTCCAGCCCTGCCTGGAGCTTTAGGGTGGTAGTTTTGCTGTAAAAGGCTTGTTTATACTTGCATATTTTATCACTTTGTCAGTGTCTTTCAATTTTCTCAGATCAAGTAGTGAAAGCAGGTTGGAGACTGCAGTGGCCGCTGTTATCGTTGTTACATATGGACATACATACACATGGAGATAGCAAACTGTTCATGATTCTAACAGCTGGCCCTGTTCGACATGATTACTCTCTCCTGTACAAATTGTCAGCTTCTTTCTCCAGCTTTCTCACCAACTCACATCTTTCAGCTGCAAGCAATGTTGACAGGATGTGTGTGACAAGGGATCAGGATTGTGTGTCTGCTATGCGAACTATTTTCATAACATCTATCATCACTCACTATGGATTCATCACCTGTTTGCTACTGAAGGCTCAGATGCCATGAAGAAAATCCATCTGGTTTTCTAGCTTGTGTCTATAAAATTTATATGTAACAAAGCTGACTTTATTTTTAAAGGCTCAAGTGGTAATGTCTTTCTTTAATTTTCGTCATGGGATTTTTTTGTAATGTTTAGCTTAGTCCTTGAGGTTTTTCTGTGCGTAGAAAACCATTTTAGTTATGGTTTGAGCTTGTCAGTGTGTGCTGTTGGTCCACCAGTTACTTTGACAGGGCTCCTTTAATTATGGAGACATAATTTGATTTTTTTGGGTCGTATTTAAGATCACATTTAAAACTATGGGTCTTGTTAGACCTATAGTTTATAGAAGTATGCTTACTTTGGATCTTATCTTAAACCTTATTCTGTCAGTTGAGCATCCAAACATGCTAAATGGTGATAGCACCTGCAAACCATTAGCATTCTAATCTATCTCTGAGGGCATGTCAACCTGCTAATAATAGCATTTATGTCAAATGTGTGTGTTTTTTAATAGAGCCTGACAGATTTCCTTACCATGGTCAGGCCATGAATGTATTTAGATAGCTGAATACAATGATTCAGCTATATCTGACACCTATTTTGTCTCAGTGGTTAAACTGCTGATAGGTCACCTCCAACTGCAAACACTGATGGTTTTTACTCTGCTGGGAATTTGAATCCATAGAGGTTTTATATTTATGAAATCTTCCCAGACCTGAGTGAAATGTTTAATTTTTTTGATGCAGGACCCACCGCCATGTTCCCTCTAGACAGGGAAAAACACTAATGTGTGGTGGTCAAAAAGGGAATTTTGTGGAAGGTGAGCCCTTGTTTGGCGAGGTCTGAAACCGTAGTGCAGACAGTTTTCATAGGGACGCTTTCCTTGGTGGAGAGTGGTTCCAAAGAAGAGTGTACTCACTTTCATTTTTAATTTTTTCATAATGTTGTAATGTTACCAAAGTGGTTAATGCAAATGTTGAAACATAATTCTCTGTGCTATATAAGTAAAACAGGTTTTCTGTTGCCTCAGTAACCACAGGTGTTCCCAAGTCAACCCAGACCAAGACTATACAGTGTAACCTTACCATGCAAACATAGAATGCTCTTTTTTCTTATTTTTTTTTGGTAATGTAAGAAGTAGTTAGAGCCCAGATTTTCCACTGATCTTCAAAATGTTTCTCCGTTTGAAAGGTTTGAGTTGTAATCTGCTCCTGATGTCAAACTCTTATCAGACAGCTTTCATTTTGTTGAAACCTTTTTTTGGTCTTTGGTGGTATTATTTTTTTCAAAAACAGTAGTTTGCTTCTATATCACAACTCATTGACATATGCTGTGTTTGAAACATATCAAAGTGTTCATTCATGTGTGATCTGACTGGCTGGTGCCTCTGTTGTGGGGATGGCCTCACGCCTCATTAAGCCCAATACTCCAGCCATATGGCAATGAAAGCCTTTCTTCTTTAGTCATTTTTTTCTGACTCTTCTCAATATGACTCCTTTCTCTACATTTTTTCTTCCCTGGACTTTTACTTCAGGCTTCATTGGCTTTTATTTGTATGGCTGTTTAATCAGTTATGGGAAATATTTATTTCTTTTTGCAGCCATAATTGTTGCTGCTGTTGCTCGGTGTGAAACTAGAGCCATAAGCACCATATGAGTTTGACTTTCATTCCACTGTGCAGTGATACCCAAAAGATTACAAAAAGAGCTGAAACACAGACAGGGAAAACACGAATATCATAAAGTATGATTTAGATGAAGCGCATATGGTTTATAGCTAATTTATAGATATTTATAGCTAAAGTGTATTGCTTATTGCATGGTTATCTAATTAATCATAGACAATATTAGATTTCTGGCTCACAGTGGCCAGCTGATTGGCCACAAACTGACTGACCTCCACTACCACAATGGTAAGCTCCAAGCTAATGTTTTTGATCAACTTTGATATATGAGAACCAACACTGTAGAGCATCGATTTGCCACATCATAATGAAGCAGATTTGGATTGTGCAGTAATACTTGGTGCTTTCATACAGTATATAAAACTTTTCATTAATATTGGCAAACTACTACACCAAAACATGTGCGCCTCAAACAGGATTTTGCAGAGGCACAGTCTATGCATGATGGGCTTAATGTAGCCCAGAGACTGCTGACACATGCTGAGGAGATATCTGTGGCTATAGAAGCACGAGGTATAAACAGACCAGATAGTTCCTATAATCTGTGGAACATATCAGTACAAGACAGCTGCTGGCAGAGGATTAAAAAAACAGACAAAATAGCAGTACCTGCATGCAATTTCTGTTTCTTTATTTCCCTCTTATCAATGTCCACCAGCTTCCCTGGCCTTCTTTTGCATTGTTCTGTTTAGCTGTTCTGATGTTCCGCTTCTCTGTGTCTGAGCATCTGTGTCGCTGTCCTCTCTCTGGTTGCTTAAATGCGGTCATACCTTCCCTTAAATCCTGTCTCTGTCCCTTACACGTAAGCTTCAGAGTGTAATACACAAGCTAGGCCATATATAATGTCGAAGTCAAAACAAACAAAAAGTACACTGCACACGAGCGACAGGTGATCCCAAAGCTCCCTGCTGCTCATTAGGTCACACTAATCTAATTATGTGTCATTCTGAAAGGAATTGGTGTAAATTAGCCCACTTCCTGTGCCTCACAGCATCGTCTGAGTTTTGGAGGGCTTATTAAGTTTTGAGCAGCAGGTGGTCGGTGACTTAGGTTTGAAGGGCGGACTGGGTACTTACTTCCCAGTGTATCAGTTTCTCAAATTCAGCTTTACAAAAAGATGGACTTAGATGTGAGGCCAGGAAGGGCATGACACCTGTGGTTGGATCTCAGTGTGGTGCAGAAATGAACTTTTTGTCGACATGACTTTTAGGTGATATTTGTGTGTGTGGGTGTGTCGGCCTAGGTTGTTATCTAATTGACTCTGCTCCTGTGGTGTTGGGAGTGCATCACAGGTCTTTGAGTTTATTTTATTAGAAGGGGTCGAAGACGGAAATTAGTTTTCTTACATGACTCATTCATTTAACCCTCCTACTTGTCCTCTTTGATTTCCTCCTTACCACATAAATCCAAGATGTAATGCTGAATTAATGGTGCCAAAAGACATAATATTAAACATGCCTGTATGAGATCACAGATATGGTAGTGACCACTGAAAGACATTATGGGCCACATCACATTTCTCACTTTCTTTGCATCTCCCAGGCGCATGTCTGTCATGAGTAGACCTCAAATTGTCTTTTCTTTGGATTTAGGCTTTTATAAGGATAGTTCTCACCACTTGATGACTATTAAAAGTAAGAGCAACATCAGCAAGAGTAAAAGAAAGTTTCCACTCCCCTATAGTGGAAACTTTTACAAGAGATCTTTTACCACTTCTCACCTGCCCTCTCTAACCTCCACTACTGCCTATTTCTCCCTCGCTCTTCATTCCTTTCTAGTGATGCTGGACTATGTTGAAAAGTGAGTTTTCACATACGCTCTACATATGTATCCTATTAGACAATACATCTCCAAATAAAAAAGGGTAAGTCGGAATAGAAAATGCATAGAAATAAAAAAGAGAAAGATCTGACTTCATTTTACTTTCTTGCAGACAATATGAACTCACCCCATTTTCTTAGACTTGGATTATTGGAGGAATAGTACAGAGATTGAAAAAATAGCAATGGTTAAGTAAATTCCAACATTTGTGATTTGATTGTATTTGTCTAATAAAAGAACAATCTGCTGAAAGAGATTCTTTGAGGAGCAAAGATGGTGAGAGATATCCAGCTTGCAAAAATGATGTATTAATAGCTTTGAAAATAATGTTTGCGAAATAAAGTGAATGAATGCGGAAAGGAGTGGCTGTATGACAAATTAAACTACCATTTCCTACCCATCCATTTTCCATACAGACTTTATGAATTAAGAGTTCAAAATGGGGTCTGGAGCCTATCCCAGTAGCCATCAGGTCAACCTTTTCCAGTTTACAGTCCCCCACAGAGCCAAAGAGAGATAAAACATCCATTTTAAGGTCAATGTAGAATAATCCCTAGCACCTAGCATGCATGTTTTGGATAAAGGGAGAAAGCTTTTGTACCTAGACAGAACCGATGCATGCATGAAGAGAACAATAATATTGAAACTTCACACAAAAAGGACCAGCTGATATTTAAAACAAGAATCCTCTAATTTTGAGGAGATGGCGCTAACCACTGCACCACTGTGCAGCCCTTGATGAGACAATACATTCAATGTGTCTACAGTGAAGTAAATCAAAGCAAAAATACATTTTTCATACAATGCCAACCTTTTCTGATCTACATTGTATCATATAGGTCTAAAAAATTTGCCTGTAAAGAGAAGAAATGAATTATATTGTGAAACCAGAGCATAGGCTTAAGGATTGAAACCACAGTAAGTTGGAAACTTATTTTCACTGTCAACCTCCGTGCATGTGATCATGCATGTGCGTCTGTGGTTCCCGGCTGCGGTCTGTCAGACAGGGCTGGAAATACAACAGGAGTGGAAATAACTCCACTGTTTGCATGGGCAACTGCTGTGATTTGTTTCGATGAACTGTAAAAATCTTCAGCCGTTAGAGCAACATCACTGAAATGAGTGAAAGAGTGATGACATCCAATGGTTCTCTGAGAGATGATCAGAGGGGAATTTAAGAAAAATACTGGAACAAGAAATCAAATAAACATAAGTATGTGATTTATAGTATATGATTATTACATTTATTCTATCAATATATGGTAGTCCCTCTCCGCGCTCAGTGGAGCGGTTCTTCTGTTTGGTTGTCCTGTGCACTCTCTGAACCCCATTAGTGCAGGACAAAAAATATTAAAATAGCAGCCTGACATGAGGAATAAAGCTTAGTCCTTTTTCCCTTTTTAGATTTGTAGCTATCACTCAGAGCTTTGAAGCCATTGCTGTTTGCAGTTCTGCATGTCTGTTCTCCAAACTGATACCTAATGGGCTTTGGCCATTGATAGCAGAAATTTCCATTGGTTAAAACTTGAAACTTCACTTTTCTCAGATGAGATTTTGTGGATAGTTGTTTTGATTATTTGTCGAAAATCTTAAATTTAAACATTTTCTCTATGTTGTTATTGCAAATTTAGCTTTAAACCGCATTTCAGTTGCTTCACGGTGGTCTGTTCTTTTTATGGCCAGCCTTACTGTAACTCTTCATTAACAAGAGAGCATTCTTCATCTCTCCTGTCATCTTATGGTATTCCCTTTCTGCAGTCCATCAAAAGTCTAGATCTAACAAGTCTATGTCAGAAGTCACATCACACATGAGGTGTTATTACTGGAGCTGCAGATGAACTTCAAGATGAATCCCTTCGACATGAAACAGTAGTTGCTATATGATGTTTTGACCTCACACTGAGTACTTTTACAGGTGTTTGGCTTGGCCGATAGGTGTTGCTGAGGTTAGGTAAATCCTCTTATTTGGCCTGTGTTCTCTGTTGCTTCTGTAAGTGATTTAACTTTTTGAAAAAGGATGTGTCAGATTTAATGTCAATTTAGGAGGAACAACATTTATGGTGCACGTGGCTTAAATTCAGCTGTGTGGTTTTGGAATTGGTTTACTGTGGCCAAACACACCCGGGTGTGCAGTGTGCAGCTTGGGAAGCTCTTTATACGAGTTGGAATACGTCCCTCTTCATTGAAATAACATATCTATCATGCAGCATTTAGCTCTAAAGCAAAAATAGTTGATGCTGTGTCGCAAAAGCGGACGATCAGAAAAGATTAACACCAGTGATGTATTTGACTAAAATCCTGCTCACACAATTTTTACAGTAAAAAAAGATGAAAATATACATACAAAGGTCTCTTTAAAAGGGAAAGTTTCTCTATTTCTATCAAAGGCTTTGAAGGAATTGACAGCAGGAAGAGTAGAGCAGGGAGCAGCATTAGTCATAATTAGATGTCAACATAGGATGTTCTAACTGCTGTCACTCGCCACAGCTTAATGTTCTAACATTATGGCTCAGCGGTGCAGGACTATTTTAGAAATGGTGCCAGATGAATGGTTGAAAGATGGGAAGGAATGTGATTTCTGTTGAGTAAAATGTCCTGGTCATTCATTTTAATGAGGAAAGCAAGAAAAACACCTCTGGTTCTTCGCTATGGAAGATCTCAGTTATTCACAACAAGTGAGAATTGTGTTGACTAAATACTCCCAGAAGACCTTTGTGCATACCATTCATCTCAGATCAATGATCCACCCTCACCTTGCATGTCTTTTAAGAACAGACACGATACATTAGCTGGCATATTTACTGTAGGGGGATTACATTTTAGAATCATAGAAGCATTTTCTGATGGTGTCAAGTGGTGTTCACGCAAACAAATGTTTATCTATACCCATGGGTCCCACAAGCACACAGACACGTGCGTTCTTGTAATTCTTATACACACTGCTGGCAGGTCGTATATAGTTTTGTGCCTCGCTTCAGGGGACAATTACAGAGGAGCTGCTTGATTGCAAGGATCTCAGTGTGCCAGAACTGCCGCTCTAATACCGGATACGAGGACTAATGTGAATCCATCGAAGGGTATTTTCTCTTCCCAAGCCTTTGTTTCTTATCTAAAGAATGCATTTTTCAAGTCACACAGATGGAGAAACTCAGATCACAGGAAGTACAGAACAGATGATACTGCTTAGTCTGTGCACAACATGTTATGTTATGTATATGCTATTTGCGTAATGAGGTGGATAATGCCCAACTGATTAAAATCATTTAAGTTTGGTATTTAAAATAAATGTGATTAGTTGGATGTAATGGTAAAATGGGACTATGCATATGTGGGACTACATTTATATTATTGCATGGGTCCAATTAAAGGTCCAATTGATCCATCTAAACTATTTTGCGTGTTGGACTATTGTTCATATCTGCTGATGAAACAGCTGCTCAGTTTTGGCCAAAGACCTTTTCCTGTTTGATAATTTACAGTCAAGAATTTTAATATTTTCTACAAAATAGATACAGGACTTATGGATAGGCCACAGGTTACATTATGTGCTAAGAACAAGTACCAATAGTGTTTACTTTACTTTATGCTGTTATGTGGCCAAAAAGGAAGTAAAACATATTTCAATTCAATTTCATTCACACTGCATACAGAGTGGTTCCATAGCAGACAGACACAATTAGGTCTGTATTCCAATCAATGAGACTGTGCAGCTGAACATTAAGATAAAAAGAACAATTTGACACATGTAATTATATCTTATCTTATCTTATGTTCCCTCAGAGAATGCTCACGCAACACAGACCTAGTTTGTCCAGATATTCAGTTTCAAATGATTTAACAAACAGAGATTTTACACCACAAACGTTGTTGCTGAAAACAGTGATGAAAAGGATGGCTAGTGTCAAAAGCATGAATACAGGAGGCGGCGGAGGTGCAGAGGTGCTGATGGTTACCATGACAATGACAGACATGGAGGGAGGAAAGGGGGAGGTGGAGCCAAGCCAATTCATCACATTACATTTGTGTGTAAGTGTGTCTGAGTGTTTGTTCGCATGGCTTCACCTCTATCTGTCTGAGTGTGCCCTTGAAACGGGCCGTTTCCCTCCTGCACACCTTCCTTGCACACACAGTTAAGTACATGTTTCTAAAAGAAAAAAAAAAGTGGAGCAGTGCATAAGGGATTTGCATGTGGAGCAGACTGGTGTGGCCATTGCAGCCATGCAGGTTGTCTAACGATGGAGAATGAGGAGACAAATATTTCCCGCTCAGCATTCAAGCACCCTGTCAGCATCTCTGCTTGCAAAAAAAAAATCATCTTTGCCAACATGCAAAGTGAGAATGGTTTTGCAAGATTGCCCTACATTCTATTGATTAGATGATAATAGCTGTAAGGAGTGGGGGGACTCTATTTGTCCTTGCAAAGCAGGATAACGAGACGAAAAGGAGTGCATATCGGATTTGAGTGTAGATTGATATTAGCACCTAATATTATTTTTCATTCCTTCAGGGAAGAAGTGGGTAAATGTTATTGCAACTGGACAGAAACAGGATCAGACAGGCAATCTTTACATGAACTCTCATCCACGAGAGGAATGTCTGCTATTATTTTATACAGATTACACGAGTATGCATTGTGTATGTGTGTGGTGGGGGAAGCTTGATGGTTTTCAAAGGGCTGCAACCATCATTAAGCAGTAACCATAGTAACAAGACTCTCAGGACCACGGGGAAGAAAAAGAGAGGGGATGGGGCATAGAGGGGGAGATATAAAGAATTACAGGGAGTGGGGTTAGTCTCTGTATCTTCTGATAAGCAGTGATGGCAATGTTGGTGTTAGCGAACCATAACAAAAAGAAAATGTGAATTAGCTTCTTTTCTTGAGCACATGACAAATTGATGTCACATCAGACGGTACCAGAATGGGACACATTAATGGATGAGAAATGAAAGTGGTACAATTTGAACTGACATTATTTCAAGTCTCATGTATTACACATAAAGATAAGGATTTTACTCTGGATTAATTTTCAATAAGAAACATAGAATTACATGCCGCAATGTGGCTGCATCCCAAATCCCAAATTTCTACCTATTAACCTATTAGAAAACAGGCTTTGTTATTTAGAAAAATGGTTGTTTCTTATGCACAAGGTATGTTGTATTTCACGTCCGTGTGCCCTCAAGAAAGATAAAATAAGTGGATGTTTCATGTCTTTGCTTGCTTTTTCAACACTTGAAGTGTGGCATAATGTGAGGTTAACGACCCTGACAGTTGTAAAAGAACACTCTGTGTGTAAGATTTATTTGCATCACCTTTAAATCCCTGTGGTCTGGTGTAACTTAGAAGTAAACTGAGGTAATGCGCGTTTTCCACAACTGTAAATACTCTGTGCATAAGCCAGATTGGCTGGCACAGGGATAGCCTTATCCTAGTGGTTTGAATTAGTAGAAAATTAAATTCACATTTAGCTTCTTCCACTGCTCACTCTCTCTTTTGTTCACAACTTATTTTCTTTTTGTGCTCATCTAAAGTGACAGTCCAGGTTTACTCCAGCTCTTTCGGCTTCATCCACTACACTTCCCTTCTGTCTTATTCAATTCAGTAAAAAAATCTCAATAAGCACACACATAAGTACACGCAGCCTCCAACTGTGGCTCTAAATGAAGCCCTTTGTTTTCATAATTGTCAAATTAAACATGTCTCTCAGTTTGAATGGGACATACATGTGCCAGCTGCCAGCCCATCCAGGGGAATAAAGGGTATGTGTGTGTGTGTGTTTGGTGGTGGTGGTGGGGGGTTTAGTCCCCTTCCCCCAAAAACTACTAGAAAATGCTTGAAAAAATCAATTTCTCTCACTTAAGCAGATGTGTTTCAGCACAAACACACAAAGAATAAGGGAACATTTTCTGCAATCTTTTGTGTGCAACAGAGTGATTCTAGATTGATAACCTCCCTCATCTGGTAACAATCTCCTCACAGCCTGCCTTTGTATCTTGCTCCTGTGTGCATTTAAGTATAGTATTTGTGAATATGCCAATGCAAGGGGAAGTCTTTGTATTCTTGGGTGTTTGTGTTTAGGTGTGTTTCTAATCCCAAAGTGCCTTAATAAAAGCTACGTCCATCTCAGTGTGAGTCTGAAACGTAAAAAAGGAGGAAGGCCACATTCCCTCCAAAATGGAAAAGCTACAACATGCAGTGGATGTTTTCTCTGCTTTCTTTTTTTCTTTCCGTGGGTGAAAATTCTTCTAGATTTATTTGCACAGCAGACCTAATGTTCTCCAATCACATATCCACCACTTTACACTTTACATTTGTCTGGCCTGTTCTCCGGCTGCCTTTCTTACATGGAGGAGCAAATGTGAGGCCTATAAGGTTGTCCAGGCTGCAAGCAACGTCATACAAAGCACACTTATATGTCAACTCAGCAGGAGCTCTTAGTCCTGCTTGTTCTCTGATAAATGCTACAGAATGTTCAGTAAAGGAAGGATCATTTAGCTTAATTAATGTCCCCCTGCCGCACAACCCTGATGACACATGACTCAGGCTCTGAAGTCAGAGCGTTTTTCATTGGTTAGAGATTTAACAGAACAAGGGCTTTAGTCTAAATTTCCACTGAAATGTAGGTTCCTCATAGGTAATGTTTTGAAAAGGCGTTACAGGAAAATAAAAGAATCTGGTAAAAATCATTTTCTTAAAGGGAATGTGCGCCTATATTTTTTCTACAAACAACATTAAATTCTCATATGTTTGTAGAAAAGCTTTTTTCTCGACTGGCCTTTTTTCATCATCCCTTTTTGGTTTTAGTCATAAATTGAATAAAACTCACTTTAATAAAGATCTTTACTCTTTTAGACTTCTAATTTAAAGGTTTATACTCGGCTCTTTTTTTTTTTACAAGGTCAGGTTTGATGAACAAGACGTATTCTGGCTCAGCTTTCTGGGCGTATGAGCTTTTCTTCTCTCTCTTCAAGACAGCGTGATATACACCAGAAAGCATTTGGCCAAAATCCTAAATAAGATACGTTGAGTTGCCAGGGTAATGGATACAAGTATGCCAGATCTTCCTCGGAAGAAGTGTGCATAAAACAAGAAAAGGAACAGAGGCTTGAGTTTGTTCAAAGCTAGCACTTTTATACTAAACAGAACGAGAAGACCAACAGATGAAAATAAAATGGACAGACAGGTGGCTTGGCACGTGGACTCATATTCACTTATACACTTGATTACATAGCCTTTCCGTCTCAATATATCGGCATATGAGGTTAACAAAATGCTGGTGGTCTGCATTGAGCTAGCTTGCAGGGTGTTCCATTAATTTAGCTCTGTTACGCACTGTACACTCCAACACACACACACACACACACACACACACAGCAATACAAACAGAAACGTACACACTAGACACTGGACATCGAACAAAGATCGACAGCCAAGATGGAGGAGAATTGTGGCAATTATACACCTAATAAATCCGTCATTCACTCATTTTTGTGTATGCTTTAACTTGGTTCCCTCTCTCCTGCTGACCTTTATACATGGTTTTTAAAAGAATATGTATTCAGCTTTGCAGTGCAGAGGCTTGGATAACTGCTCTTACTCAGAGGTCACATTGGCCAGAATGTGCACCCTTTAAACAAACACATGCACAGCTATTTCATGCCTAACCACTAGCTTATGAAGTGACTTAAGTATGACATCCAAAATCCACAAGTTAGACGTCTTTGTCCCCAGCTCAAGATAGATCCCTCTGAACTATGGAGAACCAGGTATCCAAAACACGTAAAAGGGCTACAAATATAGTTCCTGGTTTATCCATCCATCTTTTCTTCTCTTGGAAGCCTACAGCTAAGGAAGGGTGAGGTTCTCCCTGTGTCTTACTCTAAGCCAGGGGTTGTGCTCTGCTGGGCAAAACCGGATGACTGTGTCAGATGTACTGGGGTTTCTCAGGTGTGAGAGACAAGGGTACATTTACTTCTCGACAGCTGTGGCAGAATTATACCTGACAGTTCCATCCTTTAGGCTTAGCCTCAACTTCCATCCAAATTCATATTCATGTTGAACAAACGCTGACTTACTTCACAATGTGTGACATGAAATATGTAAAAGAAAGCAGAGCAAGGTTTGACTGACCGGCATGAGCTGCCAGGTTAACCCAAATGAGCACAAAACCTCTCTTGTGTTCATTATGGCCGCTTGGTGAAGGGAATGAGATATCATGCTTCTATCAGATGGAGAGTAATGTTTGCCTTAAATATCATTATATGGTATTGGTAACAGATATGTTCAATGCCTGCAGTGTTCAGGCATGACAACCAAAGGCAACCACATCAAAAGCATCCATTGCTTAGGTTTCGTTAATTTTTCATATTTAGCAGCTGCATTACTCATAAATTACAATAATTTGATTTTAGTAACCTTAATGGTATTTTTTGTGTCTGGCCCTCTGTTTGGAAACCAGTATGCCAGGCATATAAAAAGGTCTGTAGTCAGGTTTAGGGGTTAAAAATCAGGGTGGGTTTGCTAGCAGACCACAAAGTCAGGACAGGGGTAACGTGAGATGAAGGCTATAGAAAACCTATGGAATGAGAGACGTCTGTTTATAGTCCAGCTATAGAGATTTAATCTGCGCTATTAAGTTGGCCAGTAGTGTCCCCTTGCTGGTCTGTTCTTATGGGAATTTTCAAAGAGAACTATTACTGTGATTTACTGTGGAGAACCTTCAAATGCTGCACACCCTCTGACTGCATATTGGGGTCTGCTCTTTTTCCTATTTTTGCTCGTCTTCACTCTGTCATTTTCTACCAGGTCGGAGAGCCAGACGCGCAGTTCGTAACTAAAACCACTGCATTCAGCACAGAATGTGGTGTGTCTGTACATGGGAGAAGCTCAGAGAGTGTGTGTACACACATTAGCCGGCGTAGCATTCCCTTTGGGTATGAGGTCAGAATCTCATGGAACCCACCTCTCCTCCTTTTTTACCATGAGCAGTCTCAGTGCAGTGTGCTGATGACTTACAGCTAATCTCTCGAGCACCTCACTTTCTCAACCCTTCATGTTCTCTTCTCACTTCATCTCCCAAACTGTTTGTTCACGATTAAGTTGGCAGTAACGCAGTTTCTCACCTAATTTCTTTGTGACGAAAGACTTGAAAAAGAGTGATGGAGATTATTGGCTGAAAATCAACAATGTGCTGTTTATTTCAGCGGCACCGATCCCATAAGGCTGATATTCCACTATTTTGCTGTTTATTTCAGTACATTTCATCCATTTTTTTAGGTCAAAATGTGACTTTGGTCAGTTTCTCACATAAAACCTCTCTCCCTTCGTGAAAAACTCATTTGATCTTTTGCTTTCATACTTGCACACTGAAGAAATCAAACACAACCACACTAGCACTCCCACATGTTCCATCACTTTATGTTAGAACTCGCTTATTGAATGGTGGGAAAAAGTGAATTATCGACAGTGATCTCAGCACTGCAGAGCTGTATTCTCCATCTGGCATACAGTTTAATACTGCCTGCCTCTGGGGTGACTCAGCTACGAGGAAATTAATCTAATGGCTCAAATGTGTGGCAATCAACTGCTGCAGTGACCTGGAGAACAGAAGAAGGAAGAGGGAGGACAAGGGGAGATGTAGACAGTGATTAGTTTAGAAACGGTGAAAAATGTTACTTATAAATTAGTATTGTTCTGGTTTCATTAGTTTTTGTTACCTCCTTTATGTCAATCTGTTTGTCTGTGCTGTCCCATCTTCTCATTCTTCTCTTCCTTAAGGGAACGGTTTGGTAGATGTATGCAAATCTCCACATGTGTGTGTCTGGTTTATCCATCTCTCTGATTGGGTTAAGGCCTGGGCCTCGGGCAGTGACTGGGGTAGGAGCTGGGTCTGAGGCCCTGCTACTCACGCGAGGTGGTGAGTTGGGACCTTAAGCCATCTGTCAGCCTTGTCTCTCTCACATAATGTACACACAAAGAGGCAAAAGGAAAAGAGAACCTGAGCCTTAAGACCAAAGTCGTATCACACAACCTTCCAATTTTCTAGAAAGTGTTAGAACTTTCAGATTAATCAATTTCTTGGACTATTGAAACCTTTTTAATAAATTTGAGTAGTTTTTATGGATATATTGGCTGTATAGACTCATTATGTATCGAATGTCATGCATCAGGGACATTTTTGGCATTGCCAGCCAAGGATGGCAGCAGGACTTATTTTTGTTTCTTTTTAAAATTCAAAATACTATAGATTCTACTGTGGAATTGTGTTTTGCTGTTAAATCATTGCCCAAATTAACTGTTCAATTATTTTCCAATATGGTGCTGATTGGCAGTTGCTGCAGTTACTCCAGACATTGGTATCTTTCTTTGGATATACTTTTTGTAGATTTGTTTCTTGTGCAGTGGGATTGATTTCTGACTGTTGAAAGAAAACAAATAAGAGAGGAAACTTGTTTCAATGTGGGAACACTTGAAAAAGTTCAAAACTGGATAAATGAAATAAGAGATATCTCGGATAGAGAGGAGACATAAAATGGAGGAGCAGGTTAAAACTATTTCTTCCCTTGTACATCATGGGAAGTGTGAGTTAATAAACAAATGAAATGGCCTAACTTGGACCTTTAGCAAGGGTGCAATGGGGATATTGGCAGAGGAATATTATCTGTTTCACAGAGACATGGCTGCTGGAGCAACTCTGACACCTCTCTAACCAGTTTTCAGACTAGGCAGGCTGACAAAGACAATAGCGAGGGAAGTACCAGTAAAAGAGTATAGTGATTTCAGAGCTTGTTAGCTGCAGACTGTGAAATCTGGCACGTTTCTGAGCAGGAACATTCTCTGCAGCATAGATTTAGGCCTGATCTATTTTAGTTTTTTGCTCATCTTCTACACCAAAAGAGTTCACATGTTACTTTCTGCTGCTTGTGAAATAAAAGCAGAGTTTTTGTCAAGTTGCATAAAACATCCTGCCCAGTTCATTCTTTGTAATCTCTGAGGATTTAAATCTCTCTATGCCATACTGGTCATCTTATATACGTTATTGTTCTATTTTGATATATTGAAAATATAGTATATAATTTGTATAGCAAGAACGCATCTTCTTCTTGATAAAGTGTTGACTTTAATATCTTCATGATGTGACTCAAACATGCTAAAGACAAGTGAAAAATATACATATTAGCTAATCTCAACACTCTACAGATGATGAATATTTGCTTAATTTATCAAAAATCGAAAAAGTGTGTCCACAAAGTGTTTCCAAGTGGGTCTGCCATGTTTTTCTTGTTCCCAAAAAACCTTTCTGGCCGTGCTGTTTTTTTGTTGATGTCTGTATTTTCAATTGATGTTAGCATTTGTTATGCAGCTGTCTGTTTTCAGGGGGTGTTCTTAGCACTACAAAGAACCATAAGAATCTAACAACTATACGTGTGAGCAATAAGTGAAGAAAGATGCAGGTGATTCACAGCTAAAGCTTTTTGGTTGTTATTTTTGTTTACGTGTCTCGCAGTCTTTGAGAGGATGAACATATGCTTGTGTTTCTGTGCCCCTGCTGGGAGCCTTCACAAGACCATAGTTTGGAACATGTGGAATGTTGGCTTGGATTTGAGAAGTATAAAAGGGTTTTCTGCTCTCCATTCACTCACACAATTTTTCCAAAATTGACATTATTCTCTGGAATTGTTTAAAGAAATTTTAATGGCTAAACTTTTTTCTATTTTACCTCATGTTGATGTTAGTGTTTTCAGCAGATATTTCATCACAAGAATTATGGCTGCTGCCTAAAAAACTAGATGTCATCTACTTTTAAACAGCTTCCTACATACGGCGCAAATACAGCCTATCATGTTACTCCTGCCATAAACTTGCTCTCCCTTTCAGGCCCAGCCTCCACTCACTTATCCCACTAGTCATTTAATACCCATGCTGACCTAAGGTCAGTTCTGCGTCTGCACAATTGGTTACATTTGTTACCTGAAGTGTATTCAGTAAATGTCCTGTGCTTGTAGCAAGTGTGTTTGGGTTAGCCTTCATTAGGTCTATATACATTTAAGTAAATCATGTAGAGCCTGTGGGTCGTGGATTATTTAAAGTGCTGGAGAGTGGAACAGGAATAGATGGAGGTAATGTTTCATGTCAGTGGTTGTTGAAAAGGAATCCAGATTTTCAGGTGTGTAATGGTTTATATGTAAACAAATTACATGTAATCTCCTTGAGTCTGATTTGTGTATTTCTCCCATGAGGACAGACAACTTTTTCAACAACTGAGACACGTACGATGCTGTGACGTTGGAAATGAACATCTTGTCATCCTCTTATAAGGAAAAAAATATACTGCTTATTTTTTGTTGGCTATCATATTGGCTTGTAAGTAAAACAATCAACATTCCAGCCCTAGTTTCAACATTCCATTTTCAGAGAGCTTACCTCTGAATGGTCTTCAGTTGCATGTTTCTGCTCAGATGTTACAGCTATGAAACTTTTCCCTTTTCTCAGTCTTGTCAACCATGGTTTACACAAAACCGTGTATTCATGGTCATTGCCAGAGGCATCCCTATGTTTAAACACAATTTTGGAGACGGTCATTGTGCCGCAGCCGAACTTGGTCCGGTGGATTTGTACGCAGCTGTAAGGCTGCCCTTCAGAGCAGCACACTCCACTGTCCAAATGTAAAGCTGGATGTAAAGATTAGGCTAAAAGTTCACAGGCTCTCTTCTGTGCCTTATTTTCTCTTGTGACACAAACACTGGAGTCAAGTTTGTAATGTTTCCTGGCTCTCTGAATCCTATATACAATCCATCCTTTATTCGACAAGGTCAAGTTTTATTCTTTTACTCTTTCACTTCAATATTTCATGTCTCTTGTAGTGCCAGTGCTAAAACATTTACAGGTCTATTGATCATATGCTGGACTGAAGAGGTTTGTTAGAAGACCACCCTCTCAAAACCAGACAGAAGGCATCAAAGCATCGGGCCTGTATGTTTCTACTCTGAAGCTGTGGGTTCTGTCTGTGCTATTCAAAGTGCGTGTACATCACAATGTGCATAACCTTGGCAAGCCAAGAACCAGGATTATTACCCATTTCTCTGAACTTAACAACTCTGGAAATCATTACCTGGAATTACTTTGCCTTCAAAGAGTTTCCTCCCTCCTAAACTCTTAAGACATGCCAACCAATTCAGTTCTTTCAGACTTTGCGTTGCCTGGGCTGACACTAGTAAGGATACTTAAGATGTTTCCTGTCAGGAAAGTTAAACATCCTTATTCGATTTCGAGAGACTGAATTTAAATTAATAGTAAGGCATACATGTCTTACCAGGACGTGATCCCATGAATGTCTTAATTGTTGTTTTGTGTCTCATTTGCATATTTGTATACACGTGTTATTTGGACATTTTTATTCTAGATCTGCACAAACATGTTACACTAAATGAAGACTCATACATATGATTATCACATGAATTCAGAAGCCGTGTCATTATCACAGCAATATCATTAAGTACTGAAATGGGGCTCATTGGCAAGGAAGAGTGCAAGAAAACATGACAAGTTATTTTTCTGTGGGAAACCAGATGAATCCCCTTCATCTTAGACCTTCAGTGTCATCAATTGGGATGGAAAACATGTGTTGAAAACATGCTATATACATTTACTCCTTATGTTTTGCATTTCATTGAGCATTTTGTAATACATAGAAATGAAAGGTGCAAAGAAATATTCTCTGAAATATGCTCTAAATGCTCTAAAAGGCGCCCAGACGGATTTTCTGCCTCTGCACAGCTCACACTTTTAGCTGGCAGTTTGATTACAGCTGTATGAGTAATCCAGATGTGTCCTCCAGTGAGCCTGCTCCTGTAATGAACCAATGAAAGACCCATTTCATCCCAGGCCCTGTCTGCAAAGCTTTTCCTCTTTATTATCTTACAGAGCTTTGGTCATGGCTGGATGAGATTGGTTTTCATACTTAATCCCTGACGCCTCATACAGTCTGGCCGTCACTGTTGGGCGCTCAGTTATCTACATACATATGTAGTGTTCATTGATGCACAAGTATATAGTGTACTCACACACCCGCACACAGCTGTTACTTTGGGCAGAATGCAAAAATTCTATTGAATCATCACGTTCTGTTTTATAAGAACATTTTTGTTGTTGTTCATAATGAGGTTTGGATCTATTAAAGCAGAAGAAAGCCAGAAAGAAAGAGACACATGGAGTGAGCTAAACACTGCCTTGCTCTAAATCATTTGAGGACTGTCTTTTCTGTATGCGCCAATTCTTTTTTCTCTTTCTCTGTGTCTGCGTCAGAGAATTTGGGAGGTTGATAAGGAGTTTAAGCATATCTTATTTAAATCACTGCAGAAGATGTCTCTGTCACCAATTGCTTTATGTGTGAAGCAGAAGGGATGGGAGCAGCAGGGGTGTGTATCATGACTGAGGGATGCATGTATTTCTCCTCAGGCAATGCTGTAAAAAAGGTTTAATTGAATCTTTAGAGTAGAAGTGTGAAATGCATGTCAGCAACCAGCAATTGTTGAGTCAGACCAGAATAACTGCCCGTGTTATCGTGTTAAATCTAAAGAGTTATTTATTTATTTTTTTCCTTGGGTGCACCTCTGAGGATTATCTCATGGAGTGAGAGTGTGAGGAATCCAGTTTACCAGCAGACCCACTCCTTTTTTCATTAGTAAAGTTACAAAGGCAACATGTCAGAAATGGCTGGTTACCATGGATGGATGTGAGATAGAATCTCTGCTTTTTGGCAGTAGATGTATCAATTTCTACTATAGGTGAGATTCCCTGTAGATATCTTTGAAGTACAGCTCTGCTAAATGTTCTAAAAACCTGTTGGCGTGTGTATGGACATGCTGTATTATCGTTACACACTCCTTCTTGTGTGATACCTGGAAAGAGCTCCAGCTCTTGAGCATATCGTCCTGTGCAGAGTTTCCGTTTCTTGTCCTAACAATAGCGGCAACTTCCTCATCTATCACATCATTTCCTGTCTCAGTTCTCATACGGTCTACCGCCGCAGTGTCCGGCCCAAGACACTGGTAACGCGGGCCTTACCCAGCAAGTCACCATGGGGCAGAGTAGAATTTAAATCTGACTCGATTCTTTAGATTATTTTGTAAAATAAATAATTTCCCCCTTTTTGCCGATAAAGTCTAGGAAAACATGACTTCTCATTATGTTCAGCACATTAAGCACAAGAGTAAGACAATGCCAAAAGACATTCTGCACGTATTCTTTTCGGGTTGCTAGACTGTGACGTGCGGCTAACACACTGTGCTTGTGTGTGTTTGGTGATCTCTGTTGTCCAGGAGAGCTCAGCAGTCTTCTGGGTCTTTCAAAGTTTATTGTCTTTTGCGGATTTTAGTTCAAAACCCATGCAAGGTCAACCTTCAGGACTGTTCTATCAATAACAAAACCATCTCGCTCTTCTTCACTGTATTTCGTCATCTTTAAATTGAGTCATGCCAGTAAGGCCGAATCCCTTTGGAGGGTTTAAGTGGGAAATCACCTGATACGCCTGGCCCTTTGCCTTGCTCTATGCAGCTGTAGACTATGATGAAGGATGCAGAGACTACTGTGGGACATTATGCTGGCAAATATGAATAGGAGAAAACTAACACACCCCTAAAAAGTCCTTCTTTTTGTCCAACACATGCTCTCTTTCCAGGGATATGGTGGGAGCTAAATCCAGGGACCTTTACATTAAGTTTTCTATTACAGTTTAGTGTATTGCCGAGTTTCCCTTTTATCTTACGTTTTAATTAGGCTTGGGAATTTATCTGATGGAAACCTTTTCAAGTGCCATGTAGCAATGTCTATCGGGCTCAATTTTTAGCTCTCATCAGATGTGATCATAGTCTGGCAGAATGTTGGTGTAGAAGTATTTACTTACATTTCACTCTGAACTGTGTCCAAAAGGCCTCATATTTTGTTACAAAAGTATATGAATTTAGATTATTTAATTTGGCTGTTTATGTAGAAGTGTCTATCAGGACAATTTAAAAAATGAGGACCTCTCTTGAATTTAGGAATTACAACACTGGGGTGGAGCTGGAATGTTTATCCTTGATTTGTGCTGTTGCGATGCTTACAGAATGCAGAAGCATTCAAATTCATTAAAAGTATCAAGACTTTAAATGACGATGCCATAAAGTGACTTTTTTTGTCCACAGCCAGTAAAATTTAGATTCATAGATTGCTTTTTGTTTCCATTTAAGGGGTTATTTTTGTTTTTATATTTTCTTTATCAGACATTGCAGATTCGGCACATAATCTTAAAAGAAAACTACCTCGTTTATCGACCTTATGTACACTGCTTTTTCTCAGTCATGTCCTTCCTTACACAATGGAAAGTCACACAAGGTGAAAATGTGTAACGACTCAGTGACTACCTTTGCTTAGGTTTGTGCCAGACCCAACACAACGTTTGCTCATTCTATTTTCTATTTTTCTATGTATTTGGGTGAAACCCATTTATCTAATGATGTAACCAATTATTTGATAGAAGGTGCAATTCAGCTGCTGTTCTGCCGTCATTCATTATGCTGATGAAAAGATAATGGCTACTTCACTCTTTGACACAAAAACTGCTCTCATGTATATTTCCTGATTTTCAGTATGTTTAATCTTACTGTACATGCAGCAGCCTCAATTTCTTTATGTCTTTTACCTCACAGTTTGCAGGTTTGGCTGTGTGTGTGTCCTCACAGCCTTTGTAGCTCTGTACCAGTATGTACCACACCGAGAGCTGAAGATTAGCGAGAGAATAAAATCAGCGAATCAGTGAAGCTGTGTCAGCGCCAGAGCTGAGTTACCGCCCCCAAGCCTTCTGTCATCGGCCACACCTAGTGGAGAACAAAGGGAGCTGAGACTGGCACTAACTGGAGAATTGAAACAATGAAAGGGAGGAAGAGAGTCCAATACAGAAATAAGATAAAAACACAAAGATTAAAAACTTTATAAAAAGGAAAAATAAAAAAACATTTAACAGAAGGGATAGGGCTTAGAAAGTAGGGACTGATTTTTTTTACAGTTTTCTTTCCTTTTCTGGGCAGTGCTTTTCTCTGTTGGCATTAGATGGTGTTTACGTGCAAATATTTATATGGATTGGTATAAGCTTTTTCACTATTCGGGTTTGGGTCTCATAGAAGTAAAGCCAAGACTTTTCAAAGCCTTATCAATACCATATATACACATACACAGATGTGAAAATGTTACCTTTTGGTCACAGACATTTGGCTACTTTCAGAGCTTTTTGCAGTTCAAATGCATAAAATGTCTAAAAATGTTGACTTAAATTACACATGATTTCACAACATGACCACCATTGTTTGCGTGTCTATCTGTAAGGTTGAGGATTATTATGACGTTAATGAGTAAGATCCTGTTATTCTTATTTTTTTCTAATATAGTCTAACATATTTATTTCCATGTGGTGACACTTCCAAAGTGAATGAACAGCATAGGAAACTTAGTGCACCCTTAAAAAAATGTAGATCAACCCAAATAGTTTTGAATTGCACACCTTAGTTCAAACCAAAATGAGGTTGGACAGCTATAAAAAAACAATGAAACAGACACATTGGGAATTAAATGACAGCAATCTGCAACAAAACTGAAAACGGGAAAAAAATCCCATGAATAAGTGTACATTCCTAACATGCAGAAGCCTGAGGGAATGTGGAGTTTGACATATGGATTAAAATCCACTTGTGAAGATGGATTGCAGTCAAATGAAAAATAATAGATGAAAAAGATTGGTGGGAAAAGGCAAACAAATCATTGTAGTTAAACAGGCAATTGCCCAGGCTTTCTTGGTTTCACTCTCAGCAAAGAATATTGCACACGCTGTCATTAAAATGCACGGGCGGTGGGGACAAACTGTCAATAAGGCAGCCGAGTAGGACAGTAGAAGGAGAGGGGGAGCCCATAAAGAAGAGGCTGAGGTGACAGAGATTAAAAAAGGCAGCTCAAACAGGAGAGGGAAATTGAGGTATGAGAGAGTGGGGGGTTTAAAGAGAGACATCCTATTAGAACAAAACATGGAAAAAAGGGAAGAAGTCTTTTTGTTTGCCCCCACATGTAAGGTACCATTGTTTGTCTCAAGATGGTTGCTAACTGGGTTTGACAGGTTCGTTTTGACTGGTTCCTCAGGGAGCGGTGTGTTTGACATGAGAGATTTACAGGCACATGGAGTTTTTGTAATGTTGAAGCAGCTGCCAAGTTTCCATCTCCTTTCATGCTTCATTTGTATTATAAGAGAGACCCTTGATTGATAAAAAATACCTCTTACCCACATTGGTGTCTTTTTGGTGGTGATAAGGTGTCAGATAGATGCTAAAAACTTCATATGATGCGCAGGAACTGTCTCGCATGTTTCTGTTTGCTGGAGGGATTGCTTCTTTGTCCATGTGAATGATGGTGTTGTGGTTGATCCACAGGGGGCCGGCGGTGTGCAGAGTCAACACAGCGTAATAACAGAGAAAGCCAATAAGACATTAAAGACAACAGGGACCTCTCACTTCCACACACCAACTCTGTCCTTCTCTATACGTCTGCAGCTGTGTCTCACCCCACGCCCCCCGCTTTCTGTCTTCTGCAGTTGTATCAGTTACCCCTCAGTCATTCTCTTTTCTAAGTGCTGAGAAGAGCTGAATGTGACCCCCAATGAGGGAAAGCTTTGCTGGCTAAGGTGCCGCGCTGCTATCTGAGCTGTGGGGGGGAGTTAAGGGTGAGAAGGAAATCGTCATGTGGATCCCTTTTAGAGGTCAAGTAAATACGTTAAAGGGCAAGCAAACAGACAGGAAAGCATCGGCGGGAGCTGCTTTTGGCAGCAGTTTGGTTAAGGTGGGGGGGGTTGGGAGAGGGAGAGCACAAGGATGCAAGTCTGTCACGGCAGGTGCATGCTGAAAGAAATTGGGAATACTGTATACCACGGGTGTGTGAGTATATACTGTTATATTTGCGCCCATTCCCTCATCTCATAGCTTGTTTTCTCTCGCCTCTGAAAACCAAATCCAGCCAACATAGCTTTGATCTGTGTAATAATCTGCACCACCCCCTCTCATCTCACTCCCTGGCAGCCTTGGTGTGACTAGCCATGTGATAGTTGGGACCCCATCATTTCCCATTACTGTGTGGCTTAGTGCATCTAAGTCAGTGCCTGCTACCTTGAACCCCTCGGCTTACTGTGTTGGAGGTCTGTTTACCCCGTGACTTTCCGCTAATCTCCACTCTAACTCTCAGCTAAACCTTCATAAATTGTCCTCTACTTCTGTGTATAAGAACATGATACTAAAATAGATAATAAGAAATAAAAAGAGTCCATCTGATCATATGCATATTTTAAATAGAAATTATACAGTTGTAAAATAGTACTGTTACCGCGTTTGGGAATGTTCTTCTGTGTTCATTTGGAACTTTTTAACCCCACGTTTAATTTCTCCTCTACACAGGAGTTTACCTCCTGGCCTTCCTGCGTACCTCTCCTCATGCATACTCACACTCACACTTGCACATCAACACCTCATCTCTCAGTATCATGCACATTAGTGTAATCTTTATTTCATCCCTTTAACTCCTGACTTCTATTTACACCTGCTACTTTTTCACTATCTAGGACAGCAGTGATGGGTAAGTTTGATTTACACAGCAAAGTGTAGCTCGTCATGTCTAACATCTGTGGTCAGACTCCTCTGTAAACGTCGACATCTGCATCTGCATCTGCTGATTCCCCCTCTTCCTGTTTTCTCTCCTGCCAAAGAGAAAAAAACAGGAAGCTCAACTGAGATTTTCTACATTTATTATGGAATGTGAAGAAATGCTTTTCTTTCCCCTGTGAGACCGAATGGTGAAGTGATCAGGACAGTTTTTTACCCTTTTTGCCATAATGATGTCAGAGAGGATGCAGAAATGTTTCAATGAAAGCAGTAGAGATACAGAAGACAGAAAAGATGAAGTGACTGAGACAGAAAAGCCTCATAATTAGTCAGTGCAGACTCATTATTTCTTTGTTTGAAGCCAAAGTCTCTCTCAATATGGAGCCAACCCAGCTTAAAATTAATCATTTCAGTTTATCTCTGTTTCTGTTTAAACAATTACAGCTTTCAATCTTCCAGAGTTCAGATAAAGAAACTGTCTAAGCCTCTGGATAACATTTACTTTTTTTTTCTTTTTTAAATGTTGTTGTTTTTTTACACACACATCTATATATTTACATGCATGATGATGTATGCATGTAGATTTGTAACCTAACCCGCTTTGCCCTCTATTTTCTGTTTTTCTTTCACACTCCCCCTCCCCCCTCCTCTTCCTTTATCCTGGCTTGATTCGCTCCCCACAGGAGTTGGCTAGATCTCTGACCCCGGGGCTGCATCATGCATAGCCAACCTGTTTTTCTTGGAAAGTCTCGTAGGCCGAGCTGGTGGAGGAGGATGGGATGATAGTGGCGGGGAAGAGTTAGCACATGTGTTTGCACACCTCCGTGCACATGAATGTGTCTTTAATAGGCGCTGTACATCACTGACAACTGGGTTTACCTAGTGCATTTTTGGGTTTTAGGAGGCCTCTGCTGTTTGCTTTCATCTGCTTGGCCATCACAGCCAGACGTTACTGTCCTTCTTGGGCACATAATCAGATGAAGGTGTGAGTTACGTGCACAAATAAACAATTATGATAAATTCTCTATGAGGAAACTGATGAATATATTTGAATAGCAAAAGAATAAAGAGAGAGGCTTAAAAAAAAGACAAAGATTATATGAGCTGCCAAAGATCCTTTAGATGGAACATTTTATCCAGAAAATAACTTCAGCGTCTCTTCTAAGCATGGTAAGAAATGCAGGGGATTAGGCTTAGGGCCTGCATGAACTGTGATTTAACAGGTGCTTTCAGAATCATGACTTTGTACTTATGACTTCCTCATGTTCACTTCACATTTGCACATCAGGAAATTAATTTAACAGGGATAAGATAGGTTTTCACCCCCTGAGGCTGTGTTTGAAGCTGTAATCGTGGAGTGTCTAATATCCTCCCTTCACCCGTGCACATGGAGGCTTCTTGTGTCTCTGTGGGTAAATTGAGCAGAATTTAGTTAAACTGACTGTATGTGAGCACGTAGGGAAACAGACAAGGATTTTATTTCTGAGCATTCAGCAGAATGGACCTAATCAATAGAATTCATTAAGAGGTAACAGCTTTGACTGCAAGCTGACTGTCTAGCACTTTGCATGTCAGTCTGAGCGTACAGTGTGTCTCCGTGTGTTTTTGCGTGTGATGGATGATGTGCTTTTTTATCCGTTGCAATAGTGTTGATCAGTATTCAAATATCACATGTCACATTTGGAGTTCAGGACCTTCGCATTACTGGAGAGGGTCAAAATTGTTTAAGCATCTCTTCATTAAATTAGCTAAACACGTTTAGTTTCAACTTGCCATAAACTGACACTAATTAACATTAACACGGGCAGATGAACCTCTGTGTGCTTCTCTGCACGATCCCCACCTATGACCCACGTATGACTCTTGCTATGGTTCAGGCCCAGGTTAGAGAGAGGCTAATCCAGTTATCGTCGCAGGCTGTCACTCCCAGCTCCTCAATCAACTTAGTTCCATTGGCAATCTGAGGTCCCACATTATCAGCGGCTGCTTGTTGTTTGACCCTTATGATGCACATGACTGCATTCAGAGCAAAAGATCAAGGTCATCTGTACTGAAATAACCATACCAGAGGCACCAGCCTTGTTGTATGGCCATTGAAATGAAGCGGGACCTATAGGTACACAAGAGCTCATTTATGTATTATACATATGAATAAACTTTGCTATTTTTAATCTTATGTTTTTAAAAGTTGTTTGTATGGTTGGTAAATAGTTTGTGTCATAGATGGTAAGCAGACCTTAATATTCATGTTCAAATGAACAAAATTTGATTTGAGATTGTTCCTCTTCATCTCTTATTTGAATTCTCTTCGTTTTGTTTCCAACTTACTTCAATGAATATCAAAATGAAATTAACTTATTTGGCAAAATTATTCCACTGACTTCATTCATCTGAAAATTGTTTGGTATAACGTGGGCCTGTTCTTTCCCTCTCTTAAACATTGTACATGTATGAGTCAAGAGAGAAAAAAATATATTTTCCATGTCTGCTGATGAAGACTTTAGGTGAATATACTTTGCCATTCTCCTAAAAATGAAAACAAATGTGAGGTTATCTGTAAGATCTCGATCACAAATGGCTTTAATTTCCTCTTAAAGAAAAAAAGAAAAAGAGGAGGAAATTGGTTCCTAAAAAAAACACTGCATCAAGGATAACAGGTGTCCCTTTTCCCAGGTCTGCCACTGACAGATTCTGGCCCCACCATGGGTGACCTGCCACACTCACATACAAAAACACACACACAGAGGCTCATCCATGGGCCCCAAGGACAGAAAGGCGCAGCTGGAAGTTTGTCTCACCTTTGACCCTATAGACTCACATTAATTTGATCATGCACAGACACACATGCTGCACAAATGTAGACAGATACGCATTTTTAAATGGCCTTAATCCCTGAAGCTAATATAGTCAAATCAGAATTGGCTCTTTGACCATTTCTGGAGGGTGAATAGAGTTTAGTAGTTTAGTCTGTCCTCAATAAAGCCAAGCTTACCTATGATTATAAACACACTCCCCCCTTATTAGTGTGAACCTCCCACATAGCTACATGTTGGTTTACAGATTGAGAAATGTAATAACATTGAAACGTAAATGTTTATATAAAGAAAATCAACCTGAATGGAAGCCTCCTGCTGCACTGAGGGAAGTATGGAGTCAGTCAGATGCAGTTCATCCACTTGCTTTTAATTTGAAATGGAAACATATCAGAATCTAATCCTTCGTCTCAAGTTTGTTAGATTTATTACCTAACTGGGCTGAGATGGTAATTGATTAATGATGTAATAACTATTGGAGGTAAAGAAAGCCATATGGGAACATACAACAGCCCCATAACCCGTTCAGCAACGTAAGCATAAAGAGAGAATCTTTGTGGCAATGACAAATCATTTTGGATTCTCTGTGTCTAAGTGAGTGCAGCCACTTCGACAGGCCTTGTTTTGAGTTCTTCGTGCACGTGGCATTGGGAATTATTGTTTCTTTTGATTGGGAAACATGTCTGGGTTCTTTATTCAGCAAGTTTACACAAACCTTTCGAATAAAATAGGCAAGACATCAATAACTTTTGGCACTGGTTTTCATGAGAACAATACTTGTGAACATGTAGCAACCACTTAAACACTGATTTTGTTTACTTACAAAATGAAGTCATACCACAATTCATGGTTCAAAAATAATTAGATGGTTGTGTATTTCTTTTGGGTAGTGTTCACATGATGTGAGGGGAATCATTACCCATAAAAAGTAACTTGTGTCACATGTATCAGACCTAATCATGTACTTTTACCTCCCGGGCTATTCTCCAATGGAGGTAGAGTTCAGAAGAAAATAATCAAAAGTCAGAAAGAAGTAGAAATGTGCCAAGATTGTCAGAAGTGATGTGGAGGCAAGTCTCAGTTCTAATTTTCAGTGAATGGGTGCCAATGAATGCAAACTTACATCTAAACTTGTATGAACAGCTAAATCTCTATTGAGCAGAGTAAAGGAAACATACTAACTGTACAAAAGTTGTGCCTGTGTGTGCCATATCTGTTTGTCGTCCTAGAATGAGATTGGCTACATGGTTGTGTAGCTGATGGGTGTTTATTTCTGACCAAACATGGAATGATTAAATCGATCTTGAAATATTGTCATTACATAGGACATCAGTACTAATATGACAGAAAAATAATGAAAGGAGCACACTGCTGGGGTTTTTTATGATAATGTATGAGCCATAACAGTAATCTGCCTCATGTCTGGCATTAATTTACCTTTACTGTCCCCAGTGTAGCGAAGCACTTCAGACATGTTGACCAATGATACAGCATGGCTTCAGGGATCACATCCAGGAAGTATGATTAAACTGGCTGAAGAGGCCTAGAGACACTACTTTGGTTTCATGGAGTGAAGCAGTTCAGTCAGCATGGACTACCCCGAACCGTTAATGCAGCCTATTGTTCCCTTTTTTCTATACAATACAATACACATACAATACAACCCATATTTTGGTTGCAAATCCACTAAAAAAAAGGACAGCTGTTTTGGCTGTGTGACACAACAATGGATGCATGAAAATGATAAATCCAAATTTTTTGTCCTTTTCATCTTTCAACCTCCCCTCTAACATGGAATACACAATTTAAACAATAATAATAACCATAGGATGCTAACCCTCACCACCCACTCCAAGGATCTACTGTTTACCACTGGTCTGAGAGTCCTGTAAACTCATCAACAAAAGAAATAAAATCCTGTGGTGTTTTAGTTAAAAAGAAACTAAGCTGGATTCCAATCTCTCTGCGTCACATTGTTGTGTTTTTATTGCATAAACCACTAACATGCCTACAATGTATATATAAACACGTCTGATTCCATTCTGGGCAAATTCTGGAGCAGTTACACAGATGTATCTCCTTAAACACATAATTCTGTTTTTGCTAGTTAGAGGATTTCAAATTACACAGATGGGTGTTCCTGAGGCAAGTGTGGGCCACTCGCTCTTCATCATCCCTCTTCTCACTCATCCAAAAACCCAACAGTCCAGACAGCCTCAGACAGCAGCCCTCTGTCTCAGGTCCAAATCAAGGCAATGTTTGTGTTCTCTTTCTCCTTAATTACTGTTTTTCCTCATCTGTGTAGCAAAATTACAACTGGGAGACAATAAGTGATAATCACTGCTCTCTTTATATTACAGACCTCATTGTATAAATCACAGATGAGGGCCTAGAGAAAACTTCACTTTTTATGGATTGTGTTTTTACTCTGTTGTTGAAGTTTTTATTTTTATTTTTTGCAGTGATCTTCTATTTTGAGAAGACACTGTACGGAACACTTCAAATAGAAGCAACATCAGGCCTCTGTGTGTGCCAGTGAGGGATAACTCACAAGAGCCCACTGATGTTTTCCCTTTTAAAGGGAAATTAATTTAAGAAAGGGCTGCCTCTGCGATGAAAAGGACCTTTGACTGACCACAGCTCTTTTTCTGCAGGTGGTGAATGGGCAGACCTCCCCCTCAGTGTTACCACCCCGCATTATTAGCTTCACTGTTAGTAGATAGCAACTATAAAATCTCTGGAATTTCACACATTCATAGATCTGTTGCAAGCAGCTGCTGCACTGGTCAAAGAGCCTTTCGCTTAGGCCTCGGCTACAGAAAGACGGGGTTTAAAAGGCTATAAATATTTAACAATAAGTAGAAAAAATCCGTCTGATTTCTCCTGTGATTAGGCCAGCTGTCAGTCACAACCCAGCAGAATCACTTTAAAAACAAACCTTTAAAGGGGAGGAGAGGCAGACTGACACATACAGAAGAGGAACACACGAGAAGACATATTTTCGGGCTTTGCGTAAGATTGGATCACTACCATCTAAATCTCATGCGTCTCCTATGATTCCTCAGAGACCAATTAATGATGTCATCCCTCACTGAGCCCCTCCTCTCCTCTGCCCATCCCAGTATGCAGCCTTTAAAAAAAAAGTTATCTGGGTATAGTAAATATTTACTTTGCGATGGAGCTAAAACTCTCTCATTCTACCTGACTCTGGAAAAGACTCAACAGATAGGTGTGGATTCATGAAGCTTGTGCTGATGGGCGAGGACCGCTGTTTTTTTGGGATGGAGATTTAGACGGCACCACTGATGATTTAAACTTAAAGCAATGCACAAAGTCTGTCTGGAAGACTAAAGATAGCAAGTTATTGATAGTCATGAGAAACCATAGCCGCCAATAATTTATACAATGAATGGGTTTAGGCCAGCTAGTCCTGGGCTCCAGCGTCTTGAATGGCAGAAATCGCTGCGTCCACATCTGTGAAAGAGGCCTCTGAGGATCCCTATAGTTCTTGCTTAGTCTTGGCAACACAACCCAAAGAAATGTTTGATGATGTTAGATTTGTATTTCTGTTGACTCAAATTTGACTTCTTAAAGATTTGATCTGTTTTGATGTTGGCTTCTGCACAGTATTGGAAGAATTAAAAAGCTGTGTTGCATTAACCATAGTTTGCTTTTGTTTTTTCTCTTTTTTTTAAAGTCATATTTAATTTATTGTACAACACAACAAGCATGTTTGTGGCACCTCTCCATTTGCTGATTTAAGATTGTTTAAGCAAGTTGCCTAAACAGTATATCAAATTCCTTCTACCATGCAAATATTTGTTTGTTGATAAGCTTCGAGTGTAAGTAGGGAGAGACATCTTGTCGTTAAACCAAGATAAGTAAACCATGCCTCGTGTCCTTTACCATGATATTCAGCCTAAGGATAAACTTCCTAACAAACACCACATGTCCTAAGGTTAACCACATGCTGAACTTGTATCTCCGCTGTTTAGTTTACTGTTCAGCTTCGGCTCATCAACAGTACATCTGCCACTGTGTGAACACAAGAATGTAAATGTCTGGAAGACAGGGAAAGAGGTACAGCGAGGTTTTGGTAAACACCATCCCTTATTATGTTCATTGATGATTTTAGCATTCCTTCTTCCAAATATAGAAATCAGACTCTACTGCTTCATCTCCTCCACCTCCCTGCCTTTCTTCTCTTCCCTTCTGCGGTTTGATGTGCGTAATCATTTCCAGCCGTGAACTACACATGAAAGACAACAAGCACTTGCCGTAATAGGGTGCTGAAAGAACGAGTGAAAGAGAGGACAGAAAATAGGCAAGAGACTATAAAAGAAGAGGGGAGGTCAGGGCAGGAATGGAGATTGAACGAATCGGGAGATGAGGCCTAAGTCCTCCTCGTTCCCATCTCAAGGTCTCATGTTATCATTAGCCTGGCCTTTTGTTCTTTTGCCAAACTATTTCACCCCCTGTTCATTCCATCTCCCACCTTCCCCTCCCCTCTCTCCTTCTCTGCCATATATCTTAATTGTACCCATAGTGCCTTAACTCATTGGCAGCAGAGAAGTAGAAATTCATTTGGAGATTTGAGAATGCCTAGTATGAGGTATGCTGCTCACTGGGGAGCAAAGGAATGTGTCAGTGGAAAAAGAGCAACAAAGGTAAATGAATGCTTTAGCTCGATTTGACACTGCATCACTTGTTATAACTTTTAACCCAGACTGCTATTGCAGTTTGTTGTAAATAACTTCAGCCTGTGTCCAATTATCCAACATGGATGGATTCCATTCACAAGCTCCGGAGTCGTCATGTTCTTATATGGTCAGCAGTGCTTCTGTAAAAAATGATTGCTTTCTCAAAATGTATTTTCTTAGCAGCAGCAGTCATTGGACTGTAGAGTCCACTCAACTCAGCTGAGCTGTATTGTACAGTACTTTTACGCTTTGCAGAAGAAAAGAAACAGGTGTAAAGATTAAAGAAGACACAAAAATTAACAAATATTTGTATGCCTTTAAAGCGCGCATCAGGGCGATTATTCCACAGGAAATAGTCAAGCAATTCAGATGTAAAATGTTTGGAATTAGTTAATTGGATGAAAAGGGAAGAAACACAAATATTTACATGCTATTTAAAAGTTCTGTCAAATACCATTATTTTGGGCTCCTTTTCCTTATCTATAGATTTTGTTGTAAAAGCTTGTAAAAGCTATGAACATGTTCTGGGAACAACCTGCATGCCAGCGTTCTCAGATCATTAAGGAAGGATGGATCTCTGTCATTAAAGGCTTTGCATCTGATAAGAGCCTCTGCAGAGAAGATAATGAAAGAAAAATGTGATCTCCCTTGACAGTACCAGTTAGTACTCTGGTTGCAATGGAAAGATAAGGAAATATTGTCATTCACAGTACCTAAATAGTTAGATGTTTTTATTAGATGTCCCGGACCAAAAGTAATGATCTTGTTGATTAGTCTGTTAAAAAGTACACTGTTGATCTCTTTGATAAGGCTGGTTCCTGGTTCAAATCCCATGACCTGTCCAGGACATGCCCCACTTCTCACCCAATGATATCTAGAATAGGCTATGCACCCACAAAACCCTGTACTGGAGTCAGTGGAAATGGTAGAAAATGGGTAGATGAATGGATGGTAAGTGAGTGTGAGTGTGCGTGGTTATTGGTCCTTGTGTGTCTCTGTGTGGCCCTGCGATGGACTGGCGGACCGTCCAGGGTGTACCCCGCCTCTCGCTCATTGACTACTACGATAGGCTCCAGTCTCCCCCCACGACCCCATTACGATAATGGATTGATGGATGAATGGATGGTAGTTTAGTAGATTTCAGCTATATTTTAATATTCTGATTATACTGTCAAAAGGAACCATGTGCAGAGTAAACAAATTTGGTTCAGAATCCTGTTTGACTTAATAACTTATCATAGCATGTGAAAGAAACTTAATTGATTTATACACACGGACATTTACGACAGAAATAAGATTTAAAGCAGTTTGTTATTTTAACTTTTAATTGTACACTTATTTCCAAGATGTTTTTTCTTTTTTTGGAGAGTTCATACTCTGAGACTGAAGTCTCTTATTAACCACAAGAGCTAATAAATTACTCAAATTGCTCCTGGAATGTATTAGTTTGTGTGGCACTTTATCCAACAGTTACAAAAATTACAGTGTGAACAATTCTTACAGTTTATAAACTAACAATCAGTGCCAGTCAAATTATTGGGAGCAATTTCATCGTAACTACTATCAATATTGACCAAAGCTATGAAGTCTGTGTGAACACAACAAACTAGAATATGACTTTAATTATAGTTGAACAACATTTACATTGATGTTGCAGTGATACCAGCCAAGGGGAAGAGGTAGATAAAAATGGGATAACTTTGTGTTTTTCTGGTTTTACCATAAAGTCCTGTAGAAACTCTCTCTGCTGGTTTCATGAGAAACCATAAAAGTCCTGAGCTGGAGTAGAGCTGCAGCTGTGTCCGAGAAGCTGTGCGTCGACTGTCTCTGACACTAACTGATGTTTTACAGAGACAAACTGCAGAGAACAGCAGGATCTATCTGGACCAGCGCCCACATCTGGAGAAGATGAGAACGGAGGAATGGAAAAAAAGAGCAATGCTAGAATGGCAGGACGAATGAAGCTATGAATCTAATGAAAGAGTGTAGTACAGAAAAAGAAAGGAGTGAAAAGAAAAAGAGAACATAATCCAATAGGAAATATAGTAAATTAGGGTTGAAACACATCAGCTGATGTACAAATTATACGTTTGTGGTCCAGTGATATGATTAGTCCAATCAGTTAATCTGCTCCATTTTCTAATCAGGGCGGCATACCTTTCCTGCTTCAGGAACATCACTTACAGATGAACTTGAGTACTTGCACTAAGTGGTGGACAGAAAGGTATGAGGTGTTTGGTTGAGATCTAAGCAGTGCCACACAGAGACTCCACTTCCATCTGAAACATAATGAGAGTGACAGACAGAGCGTGAGACAACCAGATTGGAAAAGAGTGTGTTTGAGAGGCAGATAAATGATTAGCTCCAGTAAGCGATGACTCTTCATCTGACTAAGCCAGGGACTAATATCTCTCTACAGACTAAAAGCTCCAGGCCTGAGTCCTGGCTCAGATACTCGGCACGCTCTTCATGATTCCTTTTCACATAGTCCTCCCTTGGCTGAGGTGTTGGCTTTCTTTTAACAGTTGCATAGTGAATCAATTGCATACAACATAGGTTGATCTGAGTAGCTTAATTTAATAGTGTTCTTACATTTCAGTTCAAGAAACTGGCAGGTGCTTAATCACAGTAGGAGATTTTGAAGTCAATTCAGATTTTTCCTTTCCATCGAAAAATTCCTGACAAAGTAACTTTACCACTTAAGATGCTTTTTTAATATGTTGTGGTCTAAAACTGGGCAGGCATCTATTGAATGTGACTGAAGTTTACAACTAGATATATTCTCTCAGACCGAGTCTCAAATAATCAAATTATTCAATTTACAGTACATTCTTCAAGTTAAAAGGACAAAAACGAGGTTAAAGCAGCGTCAAAACTGGTTTAACTTTTATGAGACGCATTTTAAACCGTTCCAAATTAGCTAATCTAGTTTGGTAATACTAGTTTTTATGATAATATATATGATGTTATGTAAATCCTGTGCATGGTTTTGTTAAATTTAGCCTAACTCAAATTGTGTTTACATTTCTGCAACCCGTTTTCCCCATGTCAACCTCCAATGAAACATCTACAGCTTTTCAGGCAACCACAAGTTGATCTTTTCTTCTGTAAAAAAAAAGAGGGTTGCAAAACAACCGCTACTGTTGTTTTATTGAATAATGGTCGCAATGGGATGCAGTTTGTATTCCAGCTGGAATACAAAGATTGGCTGTAACCATCACACCATTTTCCCTTGCACATTGACCTTGCTTCATCCACAGGGCTGAATCAGAGTGGAGGATTTGTTCCAGACCAGCACAAAAAGAGCAAACACTAAAACGCAAGAAAGCTTTAGATGGTGACAGGCATGTGCTGTTGTATTTGTGTTGCTATGTATTTGCATGATTATGGCGGTAGGATGACTCCAGAGAGCACAATAAGGAAAAGTCATGCAGAGATGAGGCTGAGTTGCTGCCTCTGGATCAGAAAGCAGGCTCCAGTGTGGGATGGGTTCCTCTCTGGCAAACACCTTTGTCTGGGCTACCAGATTTAAGAAGACATTTTGAGTAAGGATGATTATGAGAATGATTTATTTGCTTCCAGAAATGTGTCATTTGTTTGGAAGTTGAAATATGTAAAGTCAATGAAGAAAACAGAGGCAAAGTTAAGCAGATTTAACGCATCTAATCTAAACCAACCGACTGGCCTGTGTAGATTAAATTGAGCATTGCTGGTATACATTTAGATGGATTGACAAGGTAAAAATATAAGACTGACAAAGCTGAGTATTACATGCCTCAGTCACTGTAAGTGAGTTTGCTCTGCTCCACTTTCTCAAATATTGTGTTTTGTCATTACTGCTATGAATTAGAGAGAATTAGAGATCTGTCTTTGTTGTGCCCCTCTGCTTTTATTTATGCCTTTTTTCTTACTTTTCTGGTTTGGCAGCTGAAGTCTCCAGTGACACAACTGCTGTACTGTGTATTGTATAAAACCACGGAAAAACCCACATGATTACATCTTTAATTTCATAGCTCCCACAGTTTCTATGAAAAAGCATTTTCACAGATTTCTTGTACAACCCTGTGTTTGTCTTGCATGTTTTGGCAGCATGAGGAATCTGCACCATACTGCTTAGGGTTTTTAAAGTTTAGAGTGTGTGGAGAATCGATGTCTTGCTCTTCTTCTCGTTCCCAGCCTCGATGCAAATCCTTTCCCATCGCAGTCTCGGTTTAAGAAATTACTTCCAAGTGTGTTTCATGTATGCTATGTAACCACAGACCTTCAACAAACACGGTTACGTCTCCTCTCGTTCCTTATCCAGGCTTGGATCTCTCTCGGTCTTCTTTAGTGGGGATAGACATTAAAGGTTGAGGTGACGATGAAGTCATCCTATGACCAGGGGGCAGTCATGGGTGTTAAAATCCATTTAATTAGATTTTGTGGAAACGGATGGGGTCATCCTCATATGCAAACGGATGTGTTTGAGCTTGTGCGCCTTTCCAGTTCTCATCACCACAGGTGGCTAATCAATCACAGGCTGTTGGGAAGATACAGCAGAAACTCAGACATATGCCTAGATCCCAAAAGGTAGTGCTAGTCTCAACACTGCGCTCCATAGCAGGTCCAAGAAATGACCTAGAACTCCCAGGTGGAAACAGTGACCAACAGAAGAAGTACAGTGTACTGTCTAGCTTTGGTAATTCCCCTCAATAACCCTCAAGGACCTGGTCTAATATTCCTGTTTTAATGTTATATGAGAACAACAGTAGGAGTTAAGGGGATTTTTTTCTTTTTCTGTCAATAGCTAATATGTATGCATGATGATGAAGACATGTGTTGGTGGGACGGAAAGAGGATGTCTGTTTTGGTGGTCCTGTCCTCTGTGGGGTTCAGGGTCAGGGCAAGTTCAGATGTAGGATTCAGATGTGTGATGGAATCATTAAAGCATCTGATCTATACAGCTGCTCATAAAACCTAAAATTGGGTTTAAACAACAATGTCAGATTCCGCATCCCAACAGTCACTGTCTTCATGCTTATTTTAAGTTTCACCGGGTTAAAGTCGGAATTATTAGGGAAAAAAAGGATCAGTTGAGTCTTATACTGTTATACTGCCTCATGATTACAAATTCTTAAATTCCGAGACTGAGCTGGGTGTCTGTGTATGATACCAAAACAAATTGTTTGTTCAAGTGGACCTAACAATCTCATAATGTAGATTCTTTGATGATTCTGTGTGAGAAGAGACTACATAAAGATGACGAGACATCCTAAGCCTCCATGTGTTTTGGCCTATCTTCAGGGTTTACTAATCTGAACAAGAATGCTATTTTCAGTGAGCTATAAAAACATCACGGAACTTTATGGACTAGTTTATAATTTTCGTCAGAGAGTTATCCCATTCTGCTCTACCTCTTTCCATTATCACTGCATGGGTTTACATTTCTAAGCATGGTGTGAGTAACCTCTGTATCGCTGAAGGCTTCAATTATGCTGAATGATATTTACAGGCTTTAGTGAAGCGTGTTTCTATTCAAAAAGTGGATTTTTTTTCAGGGAAGTAGTAGCTTTCTTCAGCAGAACAACCATGTTGTTTGATGGATTTATATCATTTCTCAAAATGTTCTCCTTATTTTTAAAGGCCCTTACAGTTCCCCTCTGTTACATTGGTTACACAGCACCACCGGTATTTTACCTGTTTTACAAAACACATCATCGGGCAGATTTATCGTCTTTGGTATTTTTTCATACCATATATTTATTATCTATAAAGGGGAATTGCTCTCACATATGCTCACTTTTATAGTACTCTGGAAATCATAACAGGTTGTGCTATGGAGTGTGATATTTGGACAAGAGCAGATGGACAGACCTATGGGGTTACCGCATTACGGGACATTATTGTGATAACAGAAAGTCCCTGAGCTCATATATAAAGAACTAGGACACATTTAGAGTTTCTTTCATCCATATTTTGGAATCTGCTGAGTGTGATGTCAGTCTCCCTTTTTTAAATCATTTTGTCTCAAAGGCTATATGACACTGATGGATCATCTGGTCTTAACATATGTCCTTTGCCTCAGGTGTCAGCCACAGATGAGGACCGAGGTTCCTTTGGTGCCATAGCCTACACCTTGACTTCGAGCAGTGGAGGCTTATTGCCCGCACCCTTTACCATCGACAAGGAGACTGGCCAGCTTTGCACAAGCACAGCTCTTGACAGGGATGAGGGATTGGACAAGTTTGATTTGACAGTCACTGCAACAGACGGAGTAAGTACACTTTTTATGTATATTATATAATGTATATTATATATATATATATATTATGATAAATTATATTATTATAATAAATATGTCCTGTATATATGTTATACACATATTTTCCCTAACCATAAGGCACATAAGGAGTACAACTACAGAGAAAACTTAATCCGATCAAAGGTCAAAGATGAGAGCACATTAGATTTGTGCACAGTTGTACTCAAGTCAGGACATGTTTAAAGAGGACAGCATCCTGTTGCTTTCAGGGAATAAAGAGGAACAACAGCATGGAAAAGTAATCAGAGGACAACACAAAATGAAGGGACCAAGTGGTAAAAAGCAGGAAAACAGATTTTGTAGCAAACCACATTTAAACACTCTCTGTTCAGGGGTCATCACAATATTCACATGTACATGAAAAAGTTAATGACAGTGAATGCACTTTAAAAGAAAGAAAACTGATTTCCACATATCCCCAGTTCAGTCCATCTAGTGCCTGCTCCCATTGTCTGAGCTGTCCCTGTTTTTAATGGTCACATAAAACTAAGCCCACAAATGAATGAGTACAACTTCTTCATTTTTGCTGATAGATGCATAAAGTGATTGAGTGGCTCCATATTTAGCAGGTCATCTAGTGAGGACTCATCATTCTGGCATTATTTTTTAATTTCTCACAGCTGCTCATTTTTAAAGTGTAACTGAGATTTATTGTTTAAGCTCAACAACAAAAGTTTTGCATTGTCCTTTTTTCTCCAAGTCATGAAAACCTAATTTGATGTTGTCTGTGAAGATATACAGTTCAGGAAAATAGGACAATTGTTTTGATGAAACAGCTATCCTTATAATTAAGAATCCCTTTATCTTAGCTAACTGGTAATGTCATTGGTGTCTGCTTCTAAGAGTTTGCCCATTCTGCTAACTTTAATTTGAAGGTGGAAAACAGAATCCAGACTGAATGTGTTGTTCTCTTCTCTTACAGGGTGGACTGAGCTCAGTAGCTCGTGTAAGAGTCACAGTGTTGGACATTAATGACAACAGGCCCATCTTCTATCCAGTCCTGTATACTGTCAGTCTCAGCACCCATAGTGCGCCAGGTACCTCCGTTGTCAAGGTAACAGCCAATGACCCCGATAATGGTGAAAATGGAAGGGTGACCTACCGCACTGTATCTGGAGGGGGCTCAACATTCTTCACCCTTAACAAGGACACAGGTGTGTATGCGTGTGTCTTTGTTTCTGTGTTATTTCACCATTTAGTGTGCGATGTCCCTTTTGTGCCAGAGTTACGAGAATGGTGATGTCTAAAGAACGTAGAATCACCTGTTGGTCTTACTTTGCAGGAGTGATTTCTCTCTCTCGCTCACTCCATGGCAAAGCCAACACAGTCATCTCCATGGTGATATCAGCTGAGGATGGCGGTGGTTTGACGGCACCGGTCAATGCCCGGGTGAACGTGAGCGTGGTGGGTGGCTCTGTCGCATCTCCAGTCTTTGAACAAGCACAGTATTTTTTCACCGTGCCCGAGGATGTTCTGAGGGGAACAGCAGTGGGAATGGTACGGGCTGCTACTAAGACAGGTGAGAAGACTTGTGACCACAACTGAATGTTTTTTATGCATTGTATTAGAATATCTTAGCTCGTGGAGCGTACCTAACGTTTTGACACTTGCCTGGGTTGTAATGGAGAGATAATATTTCCTCTTAAAGTTTTGACGATTGGCAATTATGTAGTCAGTTTCACCATTCAAGAAATCATATCAATCATTCAACTTTGGCTGTGTTTAAATGTATTCACACTGCAGCTAGAGTTTCAGTTTCACTGGAAAAATTAGTTTTGATGGGAATGTAATTTTATAAGGGAGTCTGAATGATCACTGTTGTGTTAAAGAGATGCTCATGTCTATCTAAATTACTGTGTTAGGTTTCTCTCACTCCCTTTGAGATGAAATATGAGCCAAGGTAAACACCACATTCATGTCTGTATGTAAATGTGTTTGCTTTTTTTCCATGTTCTGGATAAGTGTTCACTTTTGCTTTACTTCAGTTCTTTGCTCCTTTATGCAATTGTCATGCTCTCTGAAAGAGCAGTGTATATCATTAACCGACATTTAGCAGCCAAGTTGGATGATACTGACAACCTCAAATCATATCCATCTTCTCTCTAATCAGACTGTCTTGAAAAATAAGTCACCTGTCAAGAGACAAGCAAGCAACTAAGTTTGTTCCCTCTGTTTTGCATTCAGGTATATCTAAAGGCATCTTCTATTCCATCTCATCTGGAGACCCTGATGGCTATTTCACGGTGGACAGTGCTTCTGGCACAATTCGCACAGCTCTTCCTCTTGATCATGAAACCTGCTCCAGTCTTGACCTGGAGATCCAGGCCCGCTATGGCTCTCCGCCAGCCTATGGAACCAGCCGTGTGCGCGTAACTATCTCAGATGTAAATGACAATTCCCCTGCCTTCCTCCCTTCCTCATCAGAGTCCCTCCTTTTGCCTGAGATCACCAAAATGGGGACTGTCATCTACCGTATTCAGGCCACAGACAAAGACTCGGGTCACAATGGCCTGCTGAGCTTTGATTTAGTCTCAGCTGGAGCTGCAGGCAGCAGCGGCCAGAGGACGTTTGGTGTTGACCGCGGCAGTGGAGAAATACGTCTAATTGGAAGTCTCTCATATGAGAGTGTGCCGCGCTATGATCTTCAGGTGATTGCCAAGGATGGAGGAGCCCCTCAGCTCAGCTCAACCTTCACCCTTGTGGTCCACATACAAGCAGAAGATGCACAAGGCCCCAAATTTGACACCCTCACGTACCGCGTGGAGCTCCGGGAAAGCACACCCCTCAACACTCGTTTCCTCCAGGTCCGAGCACTCAACAGAGAGGCTTCTGGAAATGGTGGGAGCTCATCCTCTTCCTCCTCCCCCATTTCTTACCGCCTCAGGCCGGACGGAGATGCTGCCGGGTTCGGCATCTTGCCAGACAGTGGTTGGCTGTTTGTTCGCAGCTCTCTCGACAGAGAAGTGAAAGACATGTACCTGCTGACTGTTCTTGCCACGTCACGCTCAGGGGGAGCAGGGAGAACCGGCAGCGCAGCTGTTAGAGTGACTGTGACCGATGAGAATGACAATTCCCCGAGACTGAGCCAGGAGAGGGTGTTCCTGGCAGTAAGGGAGAACCTGCTGGCAGGGACAGGCTTTGGCAGGGTGTCTGCTACAGACAGAGATGCGGGACTGAATGCTCGGCTCACCTACAAGCTGCTGCACTCAGACAGACACTTTCAGATCAACTCGCAAACAGGTGACAATAAGCAAGATAACCACATCTTAGCTTACTTACGTTATCCTAATTTAATGATGGATTTGAAAGTGCAATTCTAATGCAATTTCAAATAAGCTCACAACAACTTGCACATTCCCATTTAAGTCATGGAAGTTGTCCCTAAGTAAATGTATGTTTCGTTTCAGGCGAGATCAGCACCCGCGTTGCCCTGGACAGAGAGCAGCAGTCCAGCTACCAGCTTATTGTGGTTGTACAGGATGGAGGTACCCCTCCCCGCAGTGCCACTGGTACCGCTCACATCACGGTGCTGGATGAAAATGACCATGCCCCGGTTTTCTCTCATGTCAGGCCCGACAGAGAACTGCTGTTTCAGGTAGGGATGAAGGAGCAAAGTAGAACAGATCACACAGGTGAAGCTCTTTCATAGTTACACTTGAGCTTTGATCTGTCTGCCTGGCAGCGCTGTAAGTTCCTTTCAAACAATCTTTGCAAAGAGAGTCATTTAGAAGATTGATGAATATTTAATCACTGTAACCGAAATGACAGATTTCGCAAAGGTGGATGCTATTGATATACCTTATGTTAGTGCTATGGTTTAGAACAGTGAGAATATAAATCACCACCTTTTTAAACACTGCAGGTAACTGAAGGCCTTCCATCTGGCACTGTGGTTGGGACAGTGACAGCCAAAGACCCAGATGAGGGGGAGAATGGAACCATATATTACTCCATATCGGGTGAGTCATGAAAATCATGAAACAGTTGCATGTCACTGGTGTCGTTGTTTGTTTTATTTCTTGACTGGCTTTCCTTTACGTTGATTCAAGGCTCCAGAGCCGAGCGCTTCTCCCTCAACCCCACCAGCGGCGAGCTCAGAACCGCTTCCCCCTTGAGATGGGCAGAACGAGCCGAGTATGTCTTCACTGTGACTGCAGCTGACCATGGCACACCAGGCCTCAGCTCTGCCTGCCAGATACGAATACAGGTAAAGATGGCCTGGAATATTTTTTAGAAACTCATCACCTTTCCATGTGTCTCAAAGCCACCTCTTGGGTATTTCATGGCTGGAACAAAAAGCCATTCTGGCTAGCTCATTTGAAACGGTCTCATCTGCACAGTGCCTCAGTCCTTTTGCATTGCTTACTCTTGGCAATTTCCTCGATCGGTGCTCACAATGAACAGTGTAACTGTCAAAGGAGCTGGAAGGGGAGGTAAAAATGAGAAGAAGGGAAGCTGAATGTATGCCTATGTAAACAAAAGCATGTATCCAATCTAGAATGTGTTTCCTGATCCAGAGGTCAGCAGGGTAACCTAAACCAACAGGGCAAAACCCTGAGCTGTGAGTTTGCTGGGCTATACTAAGCTAATTTTCTGAACCTTCTATTAAAATGTCAATCCTCCATATCAGCATACAATATCAGGAATTCGACAGCGGTAGAAAAATGTCTGCTGGAGAAGGGTGGTGGCTTGCTTTGACCGTCGGGAGCTCCGTGTGTGTGTGTGTGTGTGCGCGATGTGATTTCAGAAAGGAAAAGGATGTTAATTGCAGCGGGAGTGCTTGCCTTAGATTTCACTTGTGCGCTGCTTGTGTGACAGTGTGATTAGACAGAGGGGAAACAGGCACCTTGGAATCAAATGCTCCCAGATGAGATTTGATGAGAGCCAGCTGCATCGAATCACACAAACGGAATGAGAACACACACCACTGTACAGTAGCAGGCACTGATACACACAACAGCACAGAGACATTTGCATAAGGTAACATGTCAAAACAATGATTATGAGATATACATGGCTACAGATAAAATCAGGAGCGGAGATATTTTTTGTATACTGAAGTATTTGTAGTAGATTATATGTAATGAAAAAGTAGCAGGGGGGAGAAAACACATCAACACTGCTACATGGGCCATAGCACTGGTAAATAATTGAATAAGCTAATATTTTTTTAGGGAAATAACTTCTAGTTCTTATGTAGTCTTGCCTTTCTGTGAATAATTTGGTACAGCTTAAACTAACTACAACTTTAGTCAGTTAAAGCTTTTCCAACTCTGTCTTCTTTGCTTGTCCAGTGTATGTAAACTATAGGCATAATCCACATCACCTCATTCTTATTCTAGACGTCTCCTTTATTATGACACCAGGAAAAATCTAGATTGTTGCAGCATGAATATAGTTTGACAGAAGGTTTATGTGGATGGTTAAAATCTTGTTTGCTGTGTTCTGAGCTTTTTGATGTATCCCAGAACAAAACAGACCCTGGGGCTGTTCAATGTATTGAACCCCTCTGGCACATATTTGTTTCCCCTTATCCCAAACAGAAACATATGGAAGTTGGTTGTTGCCGTGCATTATTTGAAGTATTTACAGATTCCCCAGTATCACACCCATCATTCTTTTGTTTGGGTCACAGACCCTGACTCATGTTAAAGCCAAAATGCCACAGTGTCAAGATATTTACTGGAAGGATTACACATAAGGCCTTCATGTACAATGGAAATGCCTGAGAGGGTTATTATTGTAATGACAACAAAACAGAAACAGTCTACAGCCCAAGGCCATGTTTAGGCGTGGGTTGGGATGAAAGACACATAGCTGCACTTTCTGCAGAGTATCAAAGGAAATCTGATCAGCACTTGCCTTTAGGAAATGTTTCTATACTTTAATGTAATGATATCAATTTCAGATAAATTTGTAGTTGTAAAACTTAAAGAATCCAGTATGATTGCAATCTCCATCATCATATAGGTGATACATTTACTTCAACTACTCAAAGAAGGAGTGAATTTGACTATTCTTATTTTCCTTAGGTTCTCAGCTCCTCCAGGTCCATCCCAAAGCCCAATGTCCTTTCTATGATCCTGAACACGGTTGAAGGGGCCCCTCCAGGATCGATCATCGGTTCGGTTCGCTCACGCGACCAGCATGAGTCAGCTGTTCTGGAAGGCCAGGTGACCTACCTGGTAGTGGGAGGGACAGACCATGATGGGACCTTCATGGTAGACCGTTTAAAGGGTGACGTGTACCTGGTGCGTGAGCTGGACTATGAGAAAGGATCGAGATATGCGCTGCACATCGAGGTGTCTGACTTCTCCCAGGCATTTCCGAGCAGCCACCTTGTGAAACTGGATATCAACGTGCAGGACAGCAATGACCATGCCCCTCAGTTTTTAGAAGACCCCGTTACCATTGTGATTGCAGAGAACTTAGAGCCTGGGACTTCTATACACACATTCCAGGCCGTGGATCAGGTGGGAAAGTGTAACAGTAACTCTAATGCTGTGCCAATTTACAATAACTGTATTTACAATGTACAAACATAGTTTTAACCTACACTCATGTCGACTGTTAATTTTTTGCCTCTTTATATATTCGTTTTATACACAGGATGGCAGTGGACCAAACAGTGAACTCCACTACTCCATTGAGCATCACTGGCCTGACACTCCTGACCTCTTGACCCTTGACCCAACTAGTGGAGTCCTGAGCCTGGGACAGAAGTTAGATCGTGAATCCACACCCTCCCTCTACCTTGTGGTGCGGGCTACAGACCAGGCAGTGGATCCTTCTCAGAGGCGGTGGGGATCAGTGACCGCTCGACTGTTTGTAACAGACGAAAATGACAACGCTCCAGTTTTCAGCTCCCCATCTGCAGTCAGCGTCATGGAGGATCAACCTGTAGGGTGAGTCCATAAGTCGTCATACAGAAAGGGAACATCCACGAAGCCCCCAGAAACAATAAACGTTTCTGTTAACCTGATTTTACAACTCCATGTTTTAAGATTCCCATCGTTGTTGTTTTGTTATAACTTTACATTATCGTTGTGTCTTTACTGGCAGGTTTGTAATCTTGTACGTTATGGCTCGAGATGCAGATGAAGGAGAAAATGGCAGAGTGTCATACAGAATCCAGGCAGGCAACAGTGCTGGTCGCTTCAGTTTGAACCCCAACACTGGTAAGTTTATTTTTAAGGGCCAAGACAATTGAAAATAGCATAATGGGAAACTTTCTGTGCTCATTGCACATCATCATATCAAATATCAAATTCACTACGTAACATCTGTTTTTGTAGTTGAGGATGTAGGTTTTTCCTTCCTTTGGGAATTCATGATATAGACAGATAAACAATTTGCATCTCACCCATACAAGCCACATAGATTAATAAAACTTTCCAGAAGATCATGAATACACACGTCCGTGCTGCATCTATAAGGTTTTAACCATAGGGTTTAATAAACCCTCATAACCATTCTTACGTAAAGATCATTCCATGCCTTAAGGCAATCTTTAACTTCAGTTACGCTTTGATGTATCTTTCGTGATGGATTTTTTTCATGGTAGGCTTTTTTTTATTTGGGCCATAGGGATGTAGACGGCCTTTAAAATTTCGTAAACGTTCATTTGTAGTCTCTTCATTGCATGCTTAGCTCGTACTGAAAAGGGATTAAGATACATATAACAGACACATAATGCAGTCTCCAGAAGGAGGAAAGTTTTTACGTAATTTCTGTCATATGTGTGATGGGTTGATTTCACTTCAGTTTTGGTTTTCAGGCTATGTGTTGTTAAGCTTGTGGTTAGGAAAAGCTGTAATGGCAGATTAGCCTGTATTGTGTAAAAGTTTGCAAAGATGCCTGGCTAATAAGAGGAGTGTCATTACACTGATTGCCTGTAAATGGCATGCCTGCTCTGCCAGCTTTGTGTTACTTCACAATACTTTTGGTTCACTGCTGGTTTTATGAACATTCTCAAAGACTATATAACTTCTGGGTTACTTCTTTTTTACTTAAACAGCTAAAGAATGAAAGATAAACACTACTTGTACCTACATTCTTTCCCCTTCTATATCTACTTGATTGGGAGGTAATTGTACGCATAATATCTTATTAAAATCCTTCATTCAATTCTTATGGCTGCACCCAAGCAAACTGAAATATTTACATTTAATTTCTTTTCATGTCATTCACTGGTGGCAAAAAGGTGGCATCCAGTTATTGATATTGCATCGATAAAGTTAATCTGGCTTGGTAGGGCCCTATATTGCTTTAGTCCATTTTTTCCCACGTGTCTGCTTTTGAGAAACAGACAAGGTAGAGAGACCTCACAGAAATATCAGAGCCTCAGCCTCACCAAACAGTCTGCACACAGTATGTGTTTGAAATCCTGTGGCATTATAAATTACATGTCTCTTAGGCACAGCAGCCTGTATACGTACACACACACTTAGAGTTTCCTCTCACTTTGGCTGTCCCTTCTTGTAGTATGATAACAGGGCAGTGGGATAGAGACATAAAAGGTAACTAAAGCCAGAGTCTGTGTTGTGGAAGTCTAATTCACAGACTCCATGTGAAATGGCATGATTTGCATGAGATACACACACACACATACCGGCTTGTGCAGCACAGATTTAAAGGCAAACTGATTTAAATGCGTGTTCCAAGTGCCAGAACTAAATATTTGCTAGGAAGTGACCGTTCTCTCCTCTTACTTTGGAAAATCTAATAAAACAAATCTGCAGAAGTTCTTATTTTTACTAGACCTTAAGGCATAGAAATACTGCTGCTTGCAAGAAGAAAAACTAGATATACAATAGCTACTGAAGCACACGCTCAGACACAAAAATAGCAAGACATAGGGTTACACACTAAATTAGAAATTAAGTTTCAAGACAAAATATGACATTTTTACCAGGTTTCATTCACTCTGATTTAATTTTCTCTGTTCCAGGCTCTTTTTCCATCCTTAAAGCTCTGGACCGTGAAGAACAAGACATTTTCAATCTCACAATTGTTGCAGAGGATCATGGAATACCTCAACTTTCCACCTCTCAGGTGCTGTGTGTGCAGGTCATTGATGTGAATGATGAGGCTCCAGTGTTTCAAAAAGCTGAGTTCGTGACCCAGGTGATGGAAAACAAAGGACCGGGAACCACAGTGCTGACAGTATCTGCCACTGACCGGGACCAAGGTTGGTTCAAAGAGGGCCTCAGATGAAAATCAAGATTTTACCATTCATATGGATTCTTTACCAGAAAAACGCAAGTTAATTAAGCAGGTCTTAATTGTATGTTAACCCTAAATATTAAGTAAAGGAACAAAGGTATTGATTAACATCCAACACTTTTATGGCACAGAAGTTGTGCACTGAGAATAAATATCTGTAAATTTACTTTAGATTAACAGAGATTATATGTTTTTTCTGTCAAACCAAATCTTTTAAAATCTTTTAGTTAGGATTTACTACCAGCACTATGCAACTTCATCATGGTGTGCGTTGCCTGTAATTTTCAATGCAGGCTCCAACGGCCAGATAAGATATGGAGGTGTGACTGAAGATGGCTTCATCATCCATCCTATGACAGGAGTCATCACTACCACAAAGGAGCTTGATGCAGAACTACAAGATCACTATACACTAACCGGTACTAAAAATTCAACTCTATTTGAAATACCTCAAGTGCTTCAATGTTCAGTTAGTTTAACGCTTCTTATCTCTTACAAGTGTACGCCAGGGATGGAGGGGTTCCTCCTAACTTTGCAAAAGCTGTGGTCCGAGTTGAGGTGCAGGATGTGAATGACAACGCGCCAGCCTTTGCTAAGCTGTGGTATGAACTTGAGGTTCCAGAAAACCAACCACCTGTGGAGCTTTGCTTTCTCAAGGCTACAGACCCTGACTCAGGTCCCGGGGGGGAGCTGGAGTACAGAATCACCGGTGAGAAATCCAGGCCTTGTATTAGACTGAGTTTAAGAGACAATGTAGATCCCCAGAGCTCCTCTGTTGTTAAATGTTGAATATTTATCATTCTTGTTAACACCTGTAAAAATTCTGTTAACTGCAGTTTTCCATGATTAGTTTGACATAGCAGAGGTCCAGCAGAATTACTAACATAGCCGAGACACAACCTTTGACTAGAATGTTCCTTTCATATGGGAGATAAGATCTTTACACAGTGACCCCAGGCTTGCCTTGTATATTGTATTATTAAAAATAGCACAGTATATTCTGCGGCTCTTGAAAACATTTAGATTAACTTTAGTGCAGGGTTGGCACAAATATCCACTTTATGTTCTTCATCAGAAAATTAAATAACTGAAAATGCTTTTCTACCATCTTCCTCCATCTAGCAGGTGATCCTGATCGGGATTTCCAGCTACACACCAACACAGGAGCCCTGTCCACTTCACGTAGGCTAGACAGGGAGACAAAGGCAGAGTATAAACTTGAGGTGGTGGCCGCAGACCGTGGCAGCCCGGCCTTCAGTGCCACTGTCACAGTGCAAGTCAAAGTTCTGGATGTTAACGACAACAGCCCCGTCTTCAGCAAAAGCAGCTACACAGCAGAAGTTTCAGAGGATGCTGCAGAAGGAATCCAAGTCCTAGAGGCAAGTAAAGATAGAACAGATTATTATAATAACACTTATTTTGTAGGCATTTTATTGCTATAAGCTTGACTGTATTGTCTTCTTTCTTTCCAGGTGTCAGCAAAAGATGCAGATGAGGGATTTAATGGGAAGATTCTATATTTCCTCAGCCAGGACGCACATGGAGCATTTTCAGTGGACGAGAACACTGGTGTTATCACCACATCAGCCCCTCTTGACAGGGAAAGACTGGCATTGTACAGCTTCCAGGTGTTTGCAGTGGATCTTTCACCTGCTGCACCTAAGAACTCATCTGCTCAGGTAAAGGGCTTAAAAACTCTTCTATGTATGTGCTAGTGTGTTCTGATTATGTGCTATCTTTTATCCCTTATGTCTATCAATTAATCAAGGACCTTTTCACTTTACCTCCATTATGTCTGTTTAATAGGTGACAGTCACTCTCATTGATGTCAACGACAACGCTCCCTTTTTCATCCAAGATCCATTGATCATTGAAGTCTCTAGCAGACGTTCCCAGCGGGTCTTAGCCACCATGAAAGCTGAGGACAAGGACTTTGGAGCCAATGGTTCTGTGTTTTACCGTTTTGCCACCCCAGTGAAGGGCTTTAGTATCAACTCTCTTACTGGGGAGATTCAGGCCACTGAACCACTGGGAGAGTTGACCCAGGCTCAGAGGACCCTGATAGTGGAAGCCATGGACCAAGGTAGCCCAGCTCAGTCTGCGCAAGGAGTGGTGGTGATTTATGTTAAGGAAGTGGAGTACAGTGGCATTAAATTCTCTAGAAATGCAAGAGATGTCAGCATACAGGAGAATGCTGCAAAAGGTAGGACATCATTTTTAGGAATTGTGAAGATTACAGTTTTTTCCTTTCTGATAGTAATTATGTTCTCTGCTGTAACCATTGACATTTATCTTTGCTTGTTTTTCAGGAACAGCTGTTGCTCAAGCTCAGGCCCAATATCCAGATGGTACACATACAGGGATTAGCTACAGCCTCTTCAGCGGAAACCGAAAGCAGGCTTTCACCATCAGCTCCTCAACAGGTGAAACTGAAATGTTATTATATTATTATTTTTATATTTATTATATTATTATTTAATGCAGCATCAAATTAAATGCAAGTTGTTAATGAGATGTCTTCACACACAAACAGAGACGTCTGAGAATCTCCCATTCCTCAGCACTCAGTTATTTTTTTCTTCATCTGTCTGTGCTCTAGGTGAAATCTTGGTTCAGAGCTCTAAGGGACTGGACTTTGAAGACACACCTAGACTCCGTTTAGTTGTAAAGGCTGCAACCAAGTCCTCCACATCTTTCATGGCTATCAACTTGGTCCTGCAGGATGTCAATGACAATCTTCCTCGCTTTCATCTGCAAAACTATGTGGCCTACATGAAAGAAGCACAAGGATATGAAATGCCAATCATACGGGTACCTACAAATATATATATATAAAGTCTTATAATCCACTCAAACTGTGCTATGGCTGAAGTAAAGTGTATATGTGCTTTAATTCAACCCCCCCCCCCCCCCCCTTTTCCTAGGTGGTGGCTGAGGATGTGGATCAAGGCCAAAATGGTCAGGTGACATACTCCATTCAGTCATCAAGCATGAGCGGCCTGTTCAAGATTGACCCTGTGACAGGAAGCATCACCACAGCAGCTATCATGGACCGTGAGATCTTTACACAGACCAAGTGAGGCAAATTTACGGTTGTCTAAATCTATATTTAAGTAGGTTGTGTATATTTGTCTAATCAAGGTGTGTGTTTTTTTTTTTGTTAAACTGTGTGCAGTAAAATAGATTTACTCACAGTTAAACATACATCAACAGTAAAAAGTTTGGAAACATGCACTCTTTCATAATGAATGGAAAAGTGTTTCCCAACTTTTAACTGGTACTGTACTTGGAAGGAAAACTCTGACCTTGCTACACAATGATTTATATTCACTCAGCCATACTGTGCTTATGTAGCTGCAGAGGAAATTGACATCGTCAGCTGAAGTTATAAGAAATACTGAAAACATGTATCTGCATGCCAGATGTACCCAAGATCATTTTTCTCTACCATGGCTATAGCTCAAGAAAGAACCCCATATAATGAAACATCTTCATAATGTTTTGAATCTTGCTTTTGTAGCAAAATGAGAAACAAATGTAAAGAAATTCTTTGTTTTATGTGTTCCCCCTCCACAGGCTAGTCGTTACTGCAACTGATAGAGGAAGTCCACGATTGGCTGGCTCAGCCACACTCACAGTGATAATTGTTGACCAGAATGACAACAGTCCCACTATTCCCTTGCCCCAGGAGATTCGCATCCCTGAGAGTAAGCGTTGTGTTTTAAATCAGTTGTTTGGTCCGCAAGTTATGCTGAATGCGGCTGACAGCTTATGTTCAATTTTCCTGTTTGGCAGATACTTTGATAGGTACAGAGATCACCTTTGTGACAGGCAATGATGTTGACTCCAGCCCAGCTCTCTCCTACTCCTTGCATCTGGACCCAACATCCTTAGGCAAGTTTGGGATTCATCGTTACAGTGGAGGCGTGTCACTCACCGGCCCTCTGGACTTTGAGGAGAAGACCTGGTACACGCTGACTGTTCAAGCTACAGACAGCCAGCACCAGACTGAGGCTAACATTACTATAGTGGTGGAGGACGTCAATGACAATGCGCCCGCATTCACCCATGACCTCTATCAGGTTGGTTGGCCTATATAGTAAGTCAAGATAATGTGCCTTTTCCCACCACCACATGCATATATTCCCAATGTATCATACAAAAACAAGAAAGCAGTTGCTCTAAACTATAAACTTAATTGAGAGTTTCCACTGAAGGAACTTCTAGAAGTGCACAATGGGTGTTAACTTTTCCAATATATTCACACCTCCAAAGGTTTGATGGCAAAATAAATTTTATTCAGAAGCTGTTTCGCTCCAGCACTCCTACTAAGATGCAGTTATGGACCTGGATCACACTGCAAAAACACATATGCCTATTCCCAACTTGCATTCAACTTGTGGGTGATAAAAGTTTACTGCCTAAAATTAACAGGGGAAAGGTTGTGGAGATGAGCCTATATAAACAGTTTCAGGAAATGACCTCAGCATTAGCACGCACGCAGAAAAAACATGAACTGCATTATAAAATGCATTTATTTCCCTGGTGTGTTTTTTCCCCCTCTAACACACAATTTGGAGATTTACTGCAATATCTATGTGATCTGTTGATTTTTCTTTAGCCCTAATGCTGAAATGTTGCTAAAACATGCATTTTTGTACACTAGATTACGTTGCCTGAGCACACACCAGCTGGCAGTGCAGTTATCACAGTAACAGCAACTGACAGGGATTCCGGAGAGAACGGAAAAATCACCTACAGAGTGATGTCATCTACTCAGGAGGGTTTCTATGTTGATCCTAACAATGGTAAATAAGTCTATATATTTTAATATACTGCATCCCAACTTTGATCCCTGTGAGATTTTTGCACAATGACATAATCGAAATTCTTTCTGTATCAAGGAACCCTGTTCATCAATCACAGAGCTGAGTTTGATCCTGAGCGTCTTTCAGTCAACATTGTTATAGAAGCTTGCGATGGAGGCTCCCCTCCTCTCTCTTCTCTGGCCACAGTTCAGGTTCAAATCTCTGACGTCAATGACAACGCTCCTGTGTTTCACCACTCAGAGTACAGGTCAGTTAATGTTCCACACACAACTGATATGTATTGTGATGTAACCTCAGCAACATTTTTAGATGTTTCATTCTGTGAATGCAGGGCCACAGTTTCTGAGGACACCATCCCAGGGTCAACAGTTCTGACTTTTGAGGCCTTTGACAGTGACCTGTCTCGGGAAAACTGTGGCTTCGACTTTGCCATTGCCAACGGGAATGAGGGAAATGTATTTCAGATTGAAAGCAGCGTGCGGTACCTGGAAGGGCGTGGCTTTCAGACAGTGGGAACTCTTCTGTTGGCTGAACTGCTTGACTTTGAGACCAAGCCCTTTTACAATCTCACTCTGGTGGTGTCAGACCGCGGTGTGCCCCAGAGGAGCTCCAATGTGGCAGCATTGATAACCGTTGCTGATGTGAATGACAACCCTCCACTGTTCAGCAGAGCAGAATATACTGTCTCTCTCAGTGAGGGAGCTCCTTCTGGCACTGAGATTATACGACTGACAGCTACAGGTGGGAAAATATACTGTATATGTTTGACCAAAGTTCTTTTCTCCTTCATTATATCACTAAGCCCATTAATTGTGATTCTTTCTTGGATTTTTCTTTTTTTTAACAGACCCAGACTCTACTCCCAATGCCGAAGTCCAGTATAGTATCAGCTCTGGTGATGAGGTTAACTTGTTTTCTATTGACCAGTGGACCGGTGCTTTACGCATTCAGAGAGCACTTGATCGTGAGCATCAATCAACACATATTGTCATTGTACAAGCCACAGATGGACTGGGTCACTTTGCTCTTGCTCCTGTCATTGTTGAGGTCAAAGATATAAATGACAACCACCCATTTTTCCCCGTGGAGGTCCTGACAGCAAGTATCAGAGAAAACCAACCAGCAAACTCAGCTGTGACTGTTCTTCATGCCATAGACCATGACACAGGAGTTTTTGGCCAACTGAAGTACTACATGGTGGAGAGGTCGGGGGCTGGAAAAGACAGCTTTGCTGTTGACCAGAATTCCGGAGAAATACGGAGCAAAATTCCATTTGACTTTGAGAAGATCAATTCATTTAATTTTGTGGCATTGGCGGTAGATTCAGGCAACCACTCAGCCACTGTGACTGTACAGGTGTTTGTCACAGGTGAGGATGAGTATGACCCACTTTTCACATCCAATGATTTTTCTTTTGAAGTCCCAGAGGGAGCCAGGAAGGGCCAGAGCATTGGCCAGCTCCAAGCAGACGATGAGGATGGAGGAGTGGATGGCATCGTTCTTTACTCTCTAACCTCCAATTCTCCATTTTTTGACATAAACAAAACCACTGGGGTAATTTTCCTAAAGTTGGACAGTTCAGGCAGCAGCGCTGGGTCTGGCCGGGCTAAACATGAAACTAGGACAATGACCCTGGATGTAAAAGCTCACAGTCCCCTAGACACATCTCGCACTACAACGGCCCAGATTTCCATAGATGTTACCAACACCAACTTTGGCCTGGCTGCCGACGTCAACATCCTGCTTATTAGCATAATTGCTGTGTCTCTTGGGTTTATCATATTACTTGTAGTCATGGCTGTTGTAGTGTTCCTGGTCAAGTCACGCAGGAGGAAGAAGGGTCAGGATACAGGAAACCGCACTGTTGCCTCAGGAACTGCCATGAAGAAACTTGACGAGTGCAACCCAGGACCAGGAGGAGATAATATCTATCACCAAGCCTTGCCAGGTTATGCTGGAGAACAGGGTGGGGCTGGTGGAGGACCCTACACTAGAGGAGGCTCTTTGGATCCATCTCACTCCAGTGGAAGAGGATCAGCCGAGGCAGCAGAAGATGATGAAATCAGAATGATAAATGAATACCCCCGTGTAGCCTCCATCACCTCGTCCATGCAGGAACACATCTCGGCCAGAGGGCCAGACTCTGGAATCCAGCAGGATGCTGACCAGCTCTCTGATATCTCCTGTGAACCTGTCGCTTTGGAGGGCAGTACCTGGTTCAAAGGCAAGAAACTGGGAGGCAGTCTTAGTGGGACATTGCTTTCTGGACAGCTCCCTGTCTACAGGGATGAGGGAGGAGGTTACCTGGGAGTAGGCCGTGGATTGAACATTTCCCTTCCCAAGGACTATGCATTCCCTGAGGATGGAAAACCCTCTGTGGATGGTTCCCTCACCGCTATTGTTGCCAGTGATGAGGAACTTCGTGGGAGCTATAATTGGGATTATCTTCTTAACTGGTGCCCACAGTTCCAACCTCTTGCTAATGTCTTTACAGAGATTGCCAGGCTGAAAGATGAAACTGCTCAGCAGAGTCAAAACCCTCGCCAACCCTTCCAACCCAAACCGAAAATAGATCCTAAACCAAGAATTGACCCTCCACCACTTATCACATCAGTGGCCCACCCGGGGGCCATGTCAGTTCCTCCAAAAGTTCCTGTGATTGGGCGGACATTCCCCCATTTGGCCTCACTCCGCAGGTCCCCTATAAGTCACGAGGGATCAATTTCATCTGCAGCAATGTCACCAAGTTTCTCCCCTTCATTGTCTCCGCTGGCTGCCAGATCTCCAGCTGTTTCCCCATTTGGAGTTAACCAAGGGCCCTCAGCGTCCATGATTAGCACCAGGGAGCCATCACTAGACCACAGTCCCGATCACGAGATGAGAATATGAACGAGCCGAAACTTGCAAGAAAGATATTTAAGATAGACTGATGTTGTTTTGTAAGTTAGTTGTTGTGTGACTGAAGGATTCCCAAAATGCCCTGAGAGACATTTGTTCCAGGCCTATTGCCAGTGACTTATGGGCAATAAAATCGCTCACAAAGACAAACTTAACCTTCTGCTGTTTGAATATTTTCATTACTTCTTCCAGTCATTGGCAGAGTTGCAGGAACACACAAAAGTGGAAATGTACTTGGTTTGACGAGACCAGTTCACACTTCCATTTTCACCGGGACGCAGGTCTCCATGAACTGATCAGGGTCAGGAGGTAAACAGAACTCTACGTGGGAGCATGAACTCACCAAGCTCTGCAGTCAGAGATCCCTTAGTGTGTAGATAAATAATTGTGTAGTTTTCTTGTTACCTCACTGGCTGGCCAGAGAGCTAAGGACCTTGTCCCTCTCTTTGTGTCTGTGGACATTTTTTACACAACAGTATTAAACTCCCGCAATGGCTGCTTTCGAAATGGCCTCGGGACACAGGCGAAAAAAACTGTGTTCACAAGGACTCCAACAAAATGAATTGCCAAGTCATAACCCAGTTGGAGAGTGATTGAGATTGTTGTTTTTTTCTCACCAATACAAATGACCCCTCTTTTGGTTTTACTTTTATTTTTATATTTTTGTATGATTTAAGAACCATTATTTTACCATGAGAGGTTATTGGTTTTGTGTATTTGCATATATGTATATGAGTATGTATGCAGGCTATGCTATGTACTGTAAGTGTCTCTTGTGACAGTTCTGATGTGTGTGTGTGGGAGATATTTGTTTTTAGCATTATTTATACGAAAAGATGATTTTCCACCACAATTCGACAATAGGAAACAGAGCACATGATGTGTTGTTACCTTAAGATGTGTTCCTTTTTTTTGTCAAAGTGTTGATCATCCCAAAATCAAAACAGCAGCTGGATAAAAATCAGTCGCCAAGAAATAGATGCCTGCTTTTCCAGTTGATCATTCAGCCGTGGTGTGCCCTTTTGCATAATGGCACATCAATTGCTGATGACCTCCTTTGTGAAATTGTGCTTCCTTAACTCAGCTACACCAGTCATTAGTTTAAATGTTTTACTGTGAAGTGGTGCATCTCAGCTTAATGGAAACAGCAGGAACACAGTGCTGAGATTCTCTCTGGAAAGTGGCATAAGTTGGAGAAATGTAGCATATGAGCCAAGCAAGTGGGAAGCAAAACCCCTCAGTGCATGAATGTACAATGATTAAGCAACTGGTGCAGTATTTATATAACTTGTTAAGTCTCATTTTTGTTTGTTTATTTCATTAATAATTATCTTTAGCCACAAAAATGAGGTATTTTCAGGTCCCACATGTTTTCACTCATCTGCACTGTTTCTCATATTCAAGTTTTGTAAGCCAAAGGTCTCTGAGAGTATCTTTGTCCATCTTTCATGTGCATTTATTATTCTGGCCTGTTTTTTATTAAATGAGGCAAGCGTAGTGACAGAATGTCTTCTTGTTTTCAAGAAATGGATTATACCCTTGTTCTGTGATCAACTTACCCCACCAAGTAGCCTTGCACAAAGCTGGCACTGGTTTGGCTTTTGGCTACATACGCCATCAGCCAAACTCTTGCACAAAACGTTCTTGAGCTGTTGTCATATTGAAAATTTCTGGAAAGGAAAGCCTCAATTTTAGGTTCAATGACTGATCCAGTGACTGATCTAAGCCAGTGACTGATCAATGGAGATATGTCCTAAAAAAGAACTGTACATGTATTCAAAGCAAATAATAAATTCCTACTGATCTCTTTTGGCAAACCGGAGTTGGACTAAATCTTTTTCAGAATTCAACCTAGAGGTAATTAAACTTACAACGTCTGGGCTGTGAACAGGGACTATGTTATATCTTGCATGAATAAATGAATCGACAAGGAGGGAAAAGGTGAAACAGTAGCTCATCTTGCAAAATGAAATCTCTGAAGATTTCTGAAGTTGTGAATACTTTTTTTCAAATCACCCTGATGACTATATATGGATATACAGGGGTTGGACAATGAAACTGAAACACCTGGTTTTGGACCACAATACTTCATTAGTATGGTGTAGGTCCTCCTTTTCCGGCAAATACAGCGTCAATTCGTCTTGGGAATGACATATGCAAGTCCTGCACAGTGGTCAGAGGGATTTTAAGCCATTCTTCTTGCAGGATAGTGGCCAGGTCATGACGTGATGCTGGTGGAGGAAAATGTTTCCTGACTCGCTCCTCCAAAACACCCCAAAGTGGCTCAATAATATTTAGATCTGGTGACTGTGCAGGCCATGGGAGATGTTCAACATCACTTTCATGTTCATCAAACCAATCTTTCACCAGTCTTGTTGTGTGTTTTGGTGCACTGTCATCCTGATACACGGCACCTCCTTCAGGATACAATGTTTGAACCATTGGATGCACATGGTCCTCCAGAATGGTTAGGTAGTCCTTGGCAGTGACGTGCCCATCTAGCACAAGTATGGGGCCAAGGGAATGCCATGATATGGCAGCCCAAACCATCACTGATCCACCCCCATGCTTCACTCTGGGCATGCAACAGTCTGGGTGGTACGCTTCATTGGGGCTTCTCCACACCGTAACTCTCCCAGATGTGGGGAAAACAGTAAAGGCGGACTCATCAGAGAACAATACATGTTTCACACTGTCCACATCCCAAGATTTGCGCTCCTTGCACCGTTGAAACCGACGTTTGGCGTTGGCACGAGTGACCAAAGGTTTGGCTATAGCAGCCCGGCCGTGTATATTGACCCTGTGGAGCTCCCGACGGACAGTTTTGGTGGAATCAGGAAAGTTGAGGTGCACATTTAATTCTGCCGTGATTTGGGCAGCCGTGGTTTTCTGTTTTTTGGATACAATCCGGGTTAGCACCCGAACATCCCTTTCAGACAGCTTCCTCTTGCGTCCACCGTTAATCCTGTTGGATGTGGTTCGTCCTTCTTGGTGGTATGCTGACATTACCCAGGATACCGTGGCTCTTGATACGTCACAAAGACTTGCTGTCTGGGTCACAGATGCACCAGCAAGACGTGCACCAACAATTTGTCCTCTTTTGAACTCTTGTATGTTACCCATAATGTTGTGTGCATTGTAATATTTTGAGCAAAACTGTGCTCTTACCCTGCTAATTGGACCTGCAGAGTCTGCTCTTATTGGTTCAATGTGAAATTAATGAAGATTGGCCACCAGGCTGGTCCAATTTAGCCATGAAACCTCCCACACTAAAATGAGAGGTGTTTCAGTTTCATTGTCCAACCCCTGTATATCCTTAGCCTATATCATACATACAGCTGTAGCTCATCTGGATTATGTTCCATGAAAACACCTTACTTAAACTAAAAAAAAACTCAGCCATGAATTTCGTTTTCACCATGAGACACAGCTGTGTTTACAGCCTGCTGTCCCAAAGCTACTTTTGCCTCCTACTCCTTCACTAACCTGCCAGCTTCAAATAATTGCAAACGCACGCACACACGTACTTAGAGGCTACTACACAGTGACATGTATAGCCCATAACAACATCCCCAGCTAATACTGGCCAAGATCCCCCTCCTATAGGCTCATACTTGGCTGTTTTTTTCCCTTGCAAAATCTGGGAGAAATTCATGGCACGGTGTCGAATCCCTTGAAGAATATCGGAGCCAAATATGAAAACCCATGCAATATGTTTGTGCCTCTCCTTTGTAACAAGCATGTAAGACAGTCTATCTAACTCATGACTTATTTTAACTACAAGCCTTCAGAACTGAAAACATTCCAAAGAGGTAAACTAGACCTGATAGAGATAAAGATAAGATCCATTCGGCAGTAATATATGAAGACTATTGTTGTTTTCACAACTCAAAGCTTTCAAACACTGTCCATTAACCAGGAGCATCTGACTGCTTGCATTTGTTATTATGTAAAGAAAACATCTGAGAGGCTTCTTAAACATACCATGTACCTTATTAAATGACAAATATAATAAAACACAATAATAACAATAATGACAAATTAAATTAAATCATTTCACCAGCGTGAATAATGTGAGTTGCTAACAGTTTTGGCTACACACATTTTCATAGTACAGTGCAAATAGCTTAACTCTCAATGGCTGAGAAAGCTTGACTTTTACTGATCGTTTTCGGAATGTAATTGCAAATGCCAGAAAAGGCACCCCAAGTGTTTGGAACAGGGGTGAAGCCTTCGGAAAACAAGCATTTTGATAAATCTGATTCCCGGCTAATGTTACATTCCAAGTAAGCACACGCTGCTAAAGGCTGTCTCACTTCCAGTGGCTCTGGGAAATGTGCAGCTGCACTCTCTGGGAATCAAGCCTGTAAATATCAAATTAGAGTTGGCCCATGCGGTAGTTAGTGTCCGTGTGCTCATTCACTGTGACTTTGATCAGTCCAACTTCGTTAAATGAAGAATCAGAACATGTGCATAAATGCAATTGTGTCAAGAAGTTAAGTATACATGGAAACGTAGATATGAATAGATGCTGAGAGTATAAATGCACACCATTAAATGGTGGAGCACTACACTGAATGTAGGTCAGTGCCGAAATGGAAAAACAAAACAGAATAGGATGTTCCATGGGCTAAAGTCGTACAGGGATTTATGAGTTGTTTAACGGCAGAAAGGTTTTCTTTTAGACTTTATCATGAAAGATCAGACCAAAATGTGGGTTATCTACAATAAATTGTTATAGATGATTGTTTTCATATGACACTCTTTTCTCTATCTCACCAGCAAACTTGTACTGATATCTCCACAAAATTTATAACAAATCTCTGTTTTCTCATCAGTGGAAATTAAGACTGAGACCTGATTTCTTTCACATGCAAGTCAGTAATCAGGAGAGGGCAAGAAAACACTGGATATCTGTGAAAAATATTCCCTTTTGCACGCTTGGAGAAAGAAGCAAAAGGAAGATCACTTACCAGTCAAAAGAAAGTAGACACAACTATTAGTTGTAAAAATGTAATTCATAATGGAATCACGATTACCTGACTCAACCAAAATGATGAGCAGATTTTACGTTGCTTAGTTAGCAATGTAATGCTCTTATGAAAGGTTGAATAAGAGCAACTGTTTTCATGTAGATTGAGTCTTTTTCCCATGTGAAGCGCATTTAACAGTTTTCCAAAGATAGCTTATTGAAGCTATTTGTTCATAGATCAGGTAGCCTCCAATGAAGCTCAGCTCCTCTTTCTGCATGTAATTACCAACAATGCACAAATCCCTGCATTCTGTTTTATTCAAGGCACTGAAATCCCATTCCATGCAGTTTACCAGCTGCTATCTGTGAAATATCTCAGTGCTGTCATGGAGCTGTGTGTGAGGGAGTTATTAGCATTAGACCATTCGAAATTAGGCAATAGTTGAAGGCTAGATGTGTGCCTTTTAGTTTAATCTTGAACTTGTGAACCGATGCTATGTGGCTGACGTTTCACCTGGTTTCCATTAGTCTTAACGTGTCAGAGATTTCCAAAAGCGAGTCCACTTCAAAGTTAACCTTTAAAGTAAAAAACTCAAGTCAAATTCTTTTTGTTTTTGGACTCCTTTTAACGAAGGGTCACGTTCCTTGTAAACAAGATTTCAGGGCAGAAAACAGTCACCCAGGCTATTTGGCACATGGTCTCTGAATAGCTATTTTTAGCAAATTTCCACTTTTTACTGTGGCGTCAAACAGAGGGAAAATGACAGGAGAAAGGAGCCAGCTGAGTCAGTGTGAGCCTGGTTCTCATTTGTGCTGACCTTGTGTTACAGGACTCCCTTGCTCGTGTCACACTCACTCCATGCAGTAGGAGATAGCAGAGTGAGACGGGGGGGTAAAGGAAAGAGGGCAGTTGAGATGACAAGTGGAAAAAAAAGCCTAACAAAACTCCATGGAGCCAGTCTGGACTTGAATATGAAATCAGATTTTGTGTTACAGAATCAAAATAAATCACCATAGTTTGACCTCTGTTACCCTGCTAATTAGCAAGAATTTGCCAGAATTGGGAATAATTCCAGTTTGGTACAACTTCAGCCTCTCCGAAGCGTAATTGTTTGTATATTGTTAAAAATAGCCCCACTAATCAGTTTTAAATGTTAGACAAATAAACTGTTCTCTCGATTCCAGTGCAGCACAATCAGTCAGCAACTGTATGAAAAAACTCAGTTTGCCTCTAGAAGAAAATGCATTTCCACACAACTCTGAAATCTTTCCCTATAAGAGTGTGCAGTTGTCAAACTTTTTGGTCATGGACCAAACATTTTGCTTTTTGCTTAGTGTGTCAGTGTGTGCTGGCCATCCGAAGATTGAGGGCACCCTGGAAAACAGACTGGAATTCTTAACTATGCCAAATTGTTTAATTTTTCTTTTTTTCTGTCTTTCTTTTTTTTTCTACAAATGTCAGTTAAAGTTATAGACTTTGAGAAACATGACATTTTGTATTCATTACAATCTCTAATAAAAATACATGAATCTCTGAGGGATAGATTATAAAGATTTGGCTGAGGTAAAGCGAGAGTCAGTGATGCCTAGATTTTCCATCATTTTCTTGGGCCAAATTGATTTCAATCATTACACCCTGGGTGTTCATGGGCGGGGCACACCCTGGATAGGTCAACAGGCCACACAGACACAAACAACCTCACACTCACATTCACTCCAAGGGACAATGTGGAGTGTCCAGTTAACCTAACATGCATGTTTTTGGACAGTGAGAGGAAGCTGGAGTATCCAGAGAGAACCTGTGCAGACACAGGGAGAACATGCAAACTCTACACAGAAGGGTGCTGGTGCTTCTTAACCAGGAACCATCCTTGAAACAGGAGAATTGTTTGATATAATCTTTTATTCATTATTTTTATCTCTAAGTATTACCAATGTAATGAACCTAAATAGATTAGGAACTTTCACACTGCTAATGACAATGACCTCAGTATTTCTGAACTGGCAGGATTATAAAGAGCAACAAACCCTTTTTATTTGAATTTATTGGTGTGAGGTAACACCATGTCAGCCAGAGAGTAGAAACTAAATATATCCATCTTTTAACACCACTGCAGCCATCCACTGTTTTTGCTAATTAAGAGGAATGAAACTTAACCCGTTTAATCATGGTCTCCTGCTCTGAGCCTGAATAGGCCATTCAGCCCTGCACGGGTTATACAGTCACCAGCCAGAACATTATTTTTCTGTGTAGTAATTATTCATTTGGAATAATGATGTGCAGACGGGGATCGAAGGTCATGTGGATGGCACCCAGCAGGAAAGCAGAGGGAAAGAGAGGGGAGGTGAACAAGCGATTGTCCCGATTATTCCGTCCTCTCAGCTCCTCCTAATGCACTCCATGCCCGTGTCTTCATGATAATCTCTTTGCTCTGTTCGGTTTTCTGTTTCTCACCCTCACTGCATATTTCTGCAGTGTGTAACTTCAGCAAGAGAGCTGGTCTCGGTACAATTGCCTGTCAGCCTGTTAGGTCTGTCATAATGTCAGCAGCGGCTCACGGTGTGTTCAGGGTAAGCTTCAGACTCCTAACCCATCATTTTTTCCTCTTCTTTTTATATACAGTATGTTTTTCATGTCCCTTCAGTGTTCATATTTCTCCCTCTGCCTATGCGCTATCTATCACACTGTCACAGTACTCTCTACATCCCTTGTTTCTTGCCAGTCTAATTTATCCCGTCCCCCCCCTCTTTTACTAACTGGGCAAAATGTGAGCCAAAGGGCTGACGAAGGTACAGAACTTGTGGCCCACAAACCAGAAGCCAACATGTAGGATTTGAGGGACAATGACACAGGGCAGCAAAACAACTTTGTAATGCCACAACAAACAAAAATGGGGAGTTTCAGATTGCTATATTACATTGCTCTTAGATGGTGAAACTGTGGAAAGGAACACAGACAATTTTCAGTTTTTCAAAATACTACAGTTACTCATTTAATTCTCTGTCACTATGAATATGATATGTACACCTGATGTTTTCCGACTGAGCAAGCAGCAGATCCCAAAACTCTGTAAGAAGGTGTGGGTTACTGACCCCTTATGGTCAAGGAAACGTCTGCCATTATCCTCTGCAGATTTTTCAAATAAAAATAATAACCACAAGCTTTACTTGTGGGCTTAATACCAGCATTCCATTCCGATTATTCGTCTGATACTCCAAATGTCATGCATGTAAACCTTCATAATGGCTTCAGTAAGAGCAGAGCAAATCAGCAGGGACGGCAGAGCAATCACTAACTATTTTGCATAGAACAGTAAAAGCAGTTGCAAAAGTAGTTGTTTTAGTGAGTTCTTTCCAAAATTCATTTAAATGGATTTCCCAGTTTTATTCTGATATATCAATTCCGGTGCTCAAAGCAATGAAGTTTCCAGTATGATTAACCATCTTACGGTGGGTTCTTTGTGGCAACCTCTTTTCCCATTTTATTGTAATTTCTCTCTTGTTACTTGATGTATTTGCTGGATGCTTAGACATCTGCCTTTCTTATTTTGGCAATTTAATGAGCAACCATCAACTGTCAATCAGGAGAGAAGCAAGAAGAGGGAACTGCAAAGAGGCAGTCAAACTTTAAATGACAAAGGACTGATTTTCACCTTAAATTCATCATTTGATTCTGATAAAGGTTCCTTTGTAACAACATCAAAGGGGAAAATGGATTCTTTGTAGAATATGACAAAAAGAAGCTCAGTTAATAATACTCCCCATGGTGTAAACCTATTCTCAAATTCATCTAAATCACATCAGTAGATGGATTCACGGGTTACTTCCACATTGACTGGTTGGAAATGTGAATGTCAGAGTAGACTGGAGAAATACTTTCCAACCAAATACCCCAACGGAAATATCTGGAACAAATTAGTATACTTTGAGCCAGCGCATCGAGTGAAAATAATAATTATTCAAGAGCTATGTCTCTGTTGCAAGATTTAGCATTAAAAACACTTTTCTTAGCGAGCAAAAACTGGAAATATCACAATCAGATATAAACAATCAGAATGTACACCAAAGTTCTTGCTAAACAGTCAAGGTAAAATGGATTAAATGTCTTACTTTTCTTTTTCTATATTTAATTGTGTTATATGTTGCCATAATAAGAAACAGACTCAGACTGACAAAGGTTTGGATGACTTGATTCTGTTCCCCGCAACATTTTACATTTTTGCATGTAATTTTAGAATATATAAAAACATAATTCTTCTATAAGGTAAACTGACCACAGAATGTAGTTAATGTTAATAAATATTTTGTCTCATTTGTTAGATCTGCGAGGGACGGATGACATGTGCAGGGTGTACCTGTGAACTGGATGAAGAGGTTATTAAAAATTGATGGATGGATGGAGGTTGTGATGAAAAGAGCACTCTGCTGTGATAGTTATTAACCTTCCATCATTCTCTTCAATAACAAAGATGGTTTTTAAACTCTTTTGCATGGATCAGAATGTCTTTACTCACATTCCTGAGTCTCCTCTGTCTCGAGGAATACGGATACTTCAGTCATGAGATTGTCCCAGACTGAGCCTTATATAAGCCTGCTCAATGTGGAGCACTGAAACAGGGAATTAATGAATGTATTTTGAAAAAAAGACGAAGATTAGTGCTATGCTGTTCCTTTGCCAAGAGGAGACGTGGATGAGTCTTATCTTTGGGACAAGGTGCTTGTCCTTTCAGCTTAAAAGAGCGGCTTGCTTAAGAACTTCAGGGACAGAAAAACTTGCTGGAACCTTTGTTTAGTTTAAGCTGGCAGAGAACATCTTGCATAGCAGCATGACTTATGTCTACAACATTTGCGCTTAAGGTAAGGTCTGATGCTCTTTTAGACAGATGTACTTACAGTAGAGCAGGACAGTGATGAATGTCATGCCGAGGATGGTGACAAATCCAAGTGACATGACCGGCAGAATAATGTAAAGCCCTACGTTTCAGTGAAAAAAGAACATATTTCTCCTCAGTTACATTACAATAAAATACATACGTGCATCAGGTGTTATATTTGTCAAAGCTACACTGTGATGATTTACTCCTAAAATATCTGTTCCCAGCGGATTATTTGGCTTTAGTACATATACAAACTAAGTGTAAATTTATCTCAAACCTTTTTATATGATGCATTTTGAAACCGCTTGCTTAGAACTGCACATTGATATCTGCATCTGCCTTTCATCTGCTTGTCTTCAATAGCAGCCAATAAAGTCTTGAGAAGTAAACATTAGCCCAAGATAAACACTGACGTGGAGATAAGGCAAAACTTTTGTTGGTTCTGGTTCGTGTCAGGTTTGTCTGTAAAAAAGAACTACCAAAACTGCTTTTGCGCACAAGTTGCAATGGTTCACTTTTTTTGCCAACCAAGTGTGCTCATTCGAAAAACATTTTGTGTCTGCATGCCTTTGCCATAAAAGTAGAGCTGTTCTGATTTAACCACAATGAGCACTTGCCGATTTGAACATAACTGGTGACGGTAAAAAAATAAATAAATAAAAACTAAACAAAACAAAACAAAACAAAACAAAACAAAACAAAACAATGCAAAACATAGGCTTCTCACAAATTATAGGTAAGAAGGATTTCATATTTTATTTTAACCTTGAAAATGTTGTAGATTTGCTCTCGTGAATGATTTAATGTACTGAAAGTTATCATTTTAGAAGAAAGACAACAATTTATCACAGTTTTTGAGCACATGAAGCAGCCATTTTTATGAGTGTAAACTGTAAGGTTTTGTCTTATGGATGAATGTGGGTTTTACAAGTTTGGGTGCAACACTTTGTTGGCATTAGTTCCACTCATTCATCTGTTAGTCAACTGCGGTTGCAACATATTATTATCTAGAAAAATCATTGAAATTTTCCACTGAATCATCTTTAAGGCTTGGACGTGCATTGGCAGCAGAATCGTTGATCATTTCAATCACATATTATGTACTCATGGCTCACTTACAGTGTAGTTACTAGAAGTTAGATTAAACTGGACACAACCCACTTAATATAGAAAAGAAACGGTTCCAAAAAAGTGGATTCTCCATCTGAAATTTTCATGAAAGGAAAGGTGATGCTAGTGAAAAATAGCTCCAACTAAGAAATCAGCAGGGAAATTGAAGGATTCGGGTTGCAAATACTATTATAAATCATTAGTGTAAATGACAACCAAGTGTTTCCCCGAAAAGCCTGAGTCACAGCACCTGCCAGGACTAGTAGTAGCTGAGTCAGGACACTGTGGCTCCTGTGTTTGATTACAGCCCAGTGTCTTAGGGCTCCAAATGTCTCCTGGAGTGTCTCTCAAAGGCTGTTTCTGTGAAGTAGATGAAAAAAAAGGGCCAATCTGTTTTGGCCAGCATTAGCGATTCAACCACATTTCTTCCCTCTTGCACGAAAAGGAACAAGAAAAAAGGAACATGATTCTGCATGGATGGGAAATCATATAAATTTACAAGGTTTTGGTTTAGCAACTCCCAAAAATGTTGCATTCTGACTGAGGAAAATGTGGATTGATTTATATCTGTGTTAAACTTTGCTCAATGCTCACTCTGCAGCCGCTCGTGTGGTTAAAAAGTCACAAGATCCAAATGGATTGTCCCACTCAAAGTGGGTGGTGTAGCGTCAGAGTGTCACGCAAACATGCAAATGTTTTCTCACAAATAGCTAGGCCGAAGTCTTTGTAAAATCTTGGACTGTATGAATGGGTTTGGCCTCTTTACTGATGACAGCCACAAATAGCGTAGTAAAGATATCAGACTTGGTGAAGTGTGAATGATAAAGATTTATGGGGACACTGTGGACATCCTTGACGTGTTCCCCTTGACTCCCATATTCCCTGCAATGCTTAGAGACTTGATTCCCTCCATAACCTCAGCATAGGAGTTCATTCCAGTCACCACCAACTCTCCTGTTATTTGCAAAGCTATTTTATCTCCTTTGCTTAAAACTGATACTTTAAGAGATTTTGATGGATACATTGGGGTATTTAATCTTGCCAAAGCCCCTTTCACTCACACTTACAGTGTGCTGTCAGTTTGAATTATATCCAGTGTGGAAAAACATCAACTTAAATTCCTTCAGATTGAGTAAAAACAAGTGCTGGAACAGTAATGTGGCAGGAAAGAAGGAAAACTTACAAAGACACATTATGCTTCTTTTTAAGTCACTGTTTGTCTAACTGTGCCGCTTGAATTAACCAGTACTGATTTGATGCTGTGACTCAACATTTGGTGCTTCTTTCTCAACTATATTTTAGCTTGAAGGCCTTACATAATGAAACATTTTAGAGGTCAGTGCTTGTAGGTTTGTATTCAAGGAGTATCGGTGTGAAAGATGGCCGCGTGGTAAAACATTTCTCCTGGAAGGACAATGGACTTTTTAATGTGGGCTTGCCTAAACCATTAACAATATGCTTCAACACTAAAGCATAAACTTTAATTACTACAAGGAGGGAGTACATGTAGACTATTTCTGTTTCACATTTGATTAAATGATTTTGTAGGTCATACTGATGCGAAGAGAAATTAAAAAAAAAATTCTCATGTGGCAGATTCTTTCCCGATGAGACTGCAGAATTGTTTAAGTGTATTTCCAGGAGACGGGTTTACTATCAGTATCCTGTATTGAAAAATCAATCTTTCACAATTAAATCACAAAATGTTGGTCGGGAGTAGCGAGTATTAAAGTAAGGAGTGCTGGTTAGTGATGAGTTAAAGGAACTCCTATGTTCCTTAAATAGCTTCTGCACGATTGTGAAAATCAGATATCGCGTCCTGCTGTCACGTCTGGGGGAATGTCTCGTCTTGATTACCTATTGTGTACACCTGGGGTTTCCCTCCCTCATGTGTTTAAATAGTCCTGTTTTCCCTTGTCTGGCGCGGGTGCGTCTTGTCTTCTTGTCTTTTCGTCTTGTCCGTCGTCTCCCCCACGCCAGGTTTGTTTTTGTCACAGTTTTGTCACAGTCTTGTTAATCTTTATTTTGTTACTTTGTCATAGTTTTGCCACAGTCTTGTTTGCTTTGATACTTTGCCCACAGTTTTCCACAGCTTTGATTTGTACTTTTGTCTGGACATTCACCCTGTTTTGTACAATAAACCTTGTTTCCCTCATCTCCGCAACTGAGTCCTCCGTCAACACCCACCTCCCCTGACACCTGCCTCTCGTTGTTAAACCAAATTCAGGCATCTGTTTTTACAGCCTTTGAAGTCACCATTTGTTTCTGTTCTGGGTGATAAAAAAACATTAGCTGTCTCTCAAATTTCTAAAGGGTGTTCTACTCACAGACTGCAAGTCAAATTTTGACTTGATCACTCCCTCTTGACCGTGAAACTCCATCCACCTTCTTTTCACGCTTCTCTTGGCTCCCTCTGCATGGGTCGTCCAGGTTGTAAAGGATATGGTTTGTGGTTGCTCATTGCTCAGATAAACTGAATTCCTGACTGCGTGGCATGTCACCCGGAGGAACAGTAAGATGTTAAGGCCAGCGAAAGAGAAATAAGGAGAGGGAAAGTGAACCCCAGAGATTGTGTGTTGGAATAAGATGGATAAGGTGAGAATAATGTTTCATTACCAAAAGCCAGTCAAAGAAAACCTTTTTTTTTTTTTTTTGGTTTAAAGATATTTTCTTCCCTCTCTGTTTAGTTGTTTTTACATGTCACTATCAAGTAAGTCTCAATCAGCAGCTTTGTTTCACCCTCAGATGAATTACAAAATGTAATCAAGTGCCATAGTGCATTTGAACTATAAAATTCAAGCATTTTCAAACATGCAGCCACATTTTTGGAATGGAGCAGTTCCCATCCAGGCTCCTTTGATTGTAGTGGGGGCTCAGATTTTCAAGCTGTTAGCTCAATGTTCTGCCCTGGGCAAAAGATAAGGTTCTGGATCATTACGTTAAAATGTCACTACTTGAAAAATGGCTGAGATTAAGACAGTTTATCACTACATATTTCCTTTGTTGAGAAACTAGCTTCCTCTACTATGAGTGCAGCGGTATGCTGTATTTTTTTTTTAAATGGTGGTTCCCAAAAATATATATACTGAGCATCGGAGAGAAAAATATGCAACCCCCCAGGCCAGCAGACTCTTTTAGACAAGTGTGAAACATGCACATCTCAGGATTTTCAACAGGGTCTAAACTTAATCCTTGCTGACAAACAAATGACCGGAGGTGTAGGAGAAAATGAATTCAGTCAAAGCAAACAACAGCAGAAATGATTAAGTCTTGATTCTCTTGTTTTCTACTGAATAATGGTTCCTATGTGATACTTCCATTACTCACAGGCTAAAAATAAAACTTAAACAACTTAGTGAGTGAGAGGGGGACCAAAATGGTGTCTCTCTAGAGAGTTATGAGTTAGTGAAAGCTTAATCACAACCCACTTTATGTGTGTGGTGGTGGATGCATGGTGCATTCAGGGATACATTTTTTGTGTCCATCTCCTCTCGCCTTGTTTCTATCACCCCTCTCTATGGTAAAACATCAGCCGTAATGATGCTGTCATCACAATGTTTGACTATGGGGATGAAATTAATGATGTGTTGCTCAATGTCTGGTTTCTTCCTAAAATGCCTTTGGGAACTGTGGCTAAATTGTTAAATCCTTGTTTTACTTAATAGATGGATTCTGGGACTTATGGTCTAAAAATCATTCCTGTGTAAAATACTCAGCTGCCTGTCTTGTCATTTTCAGTCAGGAAAGATTTTCGTCAGGTTTCTTTATCACAAATGGCCGAAGTTTTGCTTCCGATGGGTTCTCCCATCTCAGTGAGGTAAGCCAGTGCTCTTCTTGAAAAAGTTTCTATCAGGCACAATAGGCTTCAATCAAGTGTTCTTAGGAACAATAGAAGAAGCACACAGCAGAACTCAAGCATCAAAACAAGGGTCTAGCATATTTCTTTAAAAGCCAGTTTTTGTCCTGTCATCATTTGTAGACTGACACAGGAAAAAAAGATAAACTTATGATGGTGCTAGAACAAAATCCTGAAAGCTCTTACTATGATTTAAGGATAGTTGCAGGGTTGTGTAATCAGTGACTGGTTACACATTTATTCACAATAGGCTATTAAAAGATGTTTACATATTCTCAACAATCTTCTCAAAACGCCATGGCAGACACTGTTTACATGAGAGCAGAGTTCACACTGTCAGATCAGCCTTTTTGTATTCTGATAAACAAAGAATACGAGGGTGTTGCGGATCTCCATGAATGTAAATACCGTGGTTGATTTTTCTTCTCTGTCACGTCACACATGTGCAACTTGCAAACACCATTCTGGGGAGGACAAAATAAACTATCTAAACACTGTAAGCTATCAGCGTACCGTATTGTGCGGAGTCAACAAAACTGTCAAGTGACCTCTCCTGAACCTCAGCCAGCATTGTTTAGCTGCTCTGTTCAGCAAGAAGGCTCATTGTTATCACTTTTGGTGTTCCTTTCACACTGCCGCTGTCAGTACGGATGGTCTCCAAGCTGACCCTTACACAGCTGACTAAGTCTGGGCCATTAGACGTGCCCACAGCGTACTTTTGAACAGATCCTTTTCGGTGCATCATACAGTGTGTGCAGCCCTATAGTCCTGTAAGCGCGTTCAGGACTGGGTTCCTATCAGTGGTTCAACAGCTCTTGTGGAGGGCCTCAAACGCAGGTTGAAAGAAAATTGGACTGAACTTATATACAGCGAGCTGAGCAAACACACGTCCAAGACTTCAAGTGGAAACTATTCCAGGCCAAACTCCCATCTGCTTTCACTTTAGCCTGAGTCTAACCTAAATAAAGATCCCTCCTGAACACTTTTATTGCTGTTCTCCTACTATCCATCCTTCTTTCTTTTCTTCATCTACTCTTTGTATCACAGATTCACTTTATTGCTACTTTGCGAGAGCTTTAGAGCACTGACTTGAACATGAGCATTTTACACTGACTCCCTTTTCTCTTTTGTTTTGTATGAAAGCATCCTGCAGTGATATGAGGTAACATGCCCAAGGTAAAGGTCAATGCTGAGCCATCTCATACGCAGCACTCAGGTATGTTGTTTTACTCCAAGTGCACTTAAATGTTTTTAAAAGACTTTGCTCTTTCTCAAATTTGCCTGCTGTCTTTTTGTTGTCACAAGTGTCTGATAACCCAATGAATACTATGTTTCTAGATGTACAGCTAATTACAGAATGTAAACTGTAACTCTTAACCTGTAACCTGTTCCATTTTTATCAGATTGGTTTTATCAACCTCAACCATAACAACTACACAATTGACCATAATTATAGATCTTAAATAAGTGAAAGTTCACCAATTATCTCAATGTTGCTCTGAGTCTGACTTCATTCAGTGTAATTTGGCTCTTTTTAAATCTTAAAACATTTTGCTCTGTGGATCATTGTGGTTGTAAGTTATAAGTTTCATCATGAGATCTGGTAGAGTCCGCCCTTGTGTTTTGATCACTTGGTTGCTTTTTCTTCTGAAGGTTTGATATATGTGATGCGAGAAAAACTGTTTCCAATAAAGGGATATGCAAAGAGGAAGGAGCCAAAAAATATATTTTTTCTTTATGGTGTGTGTGTCTTGGGGAACAAAGCAAACATGTTTTCTGGGATTCTTACATGATTTACCATCCTTTCATTTATGTGCTTTAAAGATCATAATTTCCATACATAAAGTGGAAATCTTGGTATATAGAAGAAGAAAACTTTTAACATAAACATTTTTGCGCTCTGCCCTGTTTCCTAAACAACCACAAAGTACCACAGCACCATCAAATACTCTAAAAGATTCAATAAACAGAACTCTTAAGCATAATTTGTGTTCACAAGGTCCTATGATAGCAAATAGCTGCCACATCAAACCAAGACAACCTCAGAGTCAACACCACAACTTTGAATCCCATTAAATTCTCAATGGGATAAAAAGCTATGTGGCTCAAGTGCTGCTGGAGAGAGACCAAGAGCCCTTTGAATCCATGTTTAAGTGTCTGCGAGTTCATCGCTGACAGAAGGAGCTCCTACCCAGTGAATTATATCCATCTGTAAATGTGTTTTCAGCATAGTGCCTTCTCCCGCTCTCTATGATATGGTTTACATTGTCACACTCTGTAGCCAGTGCAATAATTGGGCATACTCCCAGGCATGTGCTGCAGCCCCAGGCCAGTGGAGGTTTTATTTCTGCTTGTTCGAACACACACTCTCGGATTTCTTTAGTTTCCAAATAATGAAGACCAAAGAAAGTAAATTGAGTTGTTTTGCTTAGAACAGAAACATTTGTTTTCATACAAATAATTCATTAAGTGAATGTTCCCCCAAATCCTGGGATGCATTTGTTGAGACAGAGATGATGATGAATATTTGTCCGACCACTGCATATCCCAGAGAGACATTTCTTCTAAATTTATGTGAAGATAATTCTGTTTACTGATGATCAGTCTGAGTCAAGCCTGATTTGAGAGTCAAAGAAGGGCAGGCGGCGCTCTGAGAGCTTCTGTGTGACCTTATGGTGCTGGAGACATCAACAGGCTGACTGAACTGCCTTCCATCTATCTAATGCTTCCCACAGGACCCAGCTACACAGGGCACATGAATAAGTCATGAAGCCAAGACATCTTTTGTCTGAGGTGATACAACTTTCTCCTTTAGATTCACTTCTTTCTCTCTCCTTCTTCCTTATTTAGATTCCAAGGACAGACTCCTCTAAGAGCACAGCTAGCTTTTGCATCTTCGTGTCAGGGCGGGTTTTCTTCTAAAAGATGCATACTTAGCATTTTCAATCACCCATCCTATATTTCTCCTTTGGGTCCTCTTGTGGTGAAGAGGACAATTTATTCATCTATTGATTTACTTTGCATGTTGGCCCCATGAGAATGTAAGGGATTTCTCTGTGGGATTCTCAGTTAACTGAGACAGCCTTGGTCAGGCAAAACAGATAGAATATATAAGTCAGTCTCGTTTGAAAACACATCCATAAGACAGGGTGACAAATGATTAATTTGAATCTGTAATTACAGACAAAACGGTAGGAAGGAAGTTTTTTTGCTTTGTTGGATATTTTTGTTCCATTGGCTCTGTGTTAGATTTCAGTCTTGGTAAGAGCCCCAGAGAACAAGATCTGCATGATGTGGGTAAAGAGGTCAAAGGTCGACATACAAAGTGCTTAAGAAGGATGAGAGAGGCTTCAAGGATGATTGAATATGAGAGAAAAGAAAACAAACTGAAATAGTAACCTGATGCCTTGTGGAACAAATTTATGTAAAAAAGTACTGCGAGTCAGCAAAAAGCATGAACCACGCTAATGCACAGAATGAAGCATGACCAAAAAATCATATATAGCTGTGTGGAGCTTTTTCTCATTGTGTATGCTATAACATACCAACACTGATTCCCAGATCTGGTATTTGATATAAGACATATGCAGAAATTGTTACACATTCACAAATCGGTATGGCTCTGCACCAAGAACATTCAAAATACAAGAATTCAAGTATTCGGAAATAACGAAACCATGTTTTTCTAAAGGACATGGTTTGATTTTTGAAAAGTAGGGATGATGTTGCTATTATATGTATATATATATATATATATATATATATATATATATTAATTTGGTGCAGGATTTCAGCAGCTCAACAACTTTTCCTCATTTATTGATTGATTTATTAATTTAGTTATTGAAGGACGTGTTTTCATTGGGTAACAGCTCCTTAATGTGGTGTGTGCAGTTAGTGGTTGGTGTCATATTGCTAAAATGAACAAGCATATTTATTTAAACATATTTCATCTAGATGAAATAAGATAAATAAGATAAAAGCAGATAAAAGTTGCAATAAATCTGTTAGCAAAGGAGTGATAATAACTGTTCCTTATACCATCCCTAGCTGGGAAAGTTGCACAGTGCTCTTCCTGTGGTCGAAATTCACGTTACTTTTTTGTGTTGTGTGTTTTCTCGGTGAGATCTTAACGTTCATGCCAATCAAGGATGAAAAACATCTAAAAAAGAAAACTCTCAAAAACAAAAACTAAACTAAAACGAAGTTTAAACTGGTTCTTCCAGAGAATGAAATCCAAGCTGGTTTATGGGCTAACTTCATATTGTGTTGCCTGCGGGAAGTGTGGTATTTCCAAAGCAAATGCTCAAAAATTCTAAACTGTCAACAAAAAATAAATATATGCATGGGGTTTCGACTTTTATGGAGATATATTATGACCTTTTATCACAAGTTGACACTTTCTTGAGGTCTTCATGAAATGTCTTTTACCCACTTTGGTCAAAATATATCAGAAACACAAGTCTTCCAAATGGTCTTATGGCATGAAGTGAGAAACCTGTAAATTTTATTTTCATATACTTACATTTTCCTCGTCTTCAATTTGCCCACAGACAGTTCCAGATCACTGTTAAGGCACAGGTTTTTCTTATGAGTCATTTGTCCAACTGGCCTTGGTTGTGAAAACACCCGACCACAGACAGGAAGTAACTGAAGTAAAATAGGAGTTGGAAGGTGGATTGGAACCCTCCTCAGAACTTACTAGGTCATTTCTCCATTACATATAGCTCAATAACTCCCAAGTTTCACTAGCGTGAAAGCTTAAATCTAACCAAAGTTTGTTGCCAAAGGTGCAGCCGGTGTTTTGAAAGGTTGTAGCGAGGTAAAAACACCAGCATAAAGTAACATAAGAAAAATAACACAATTGTCACAATGACACATCGATTTATGAATTATACAAATGCAATATTTTTATTTACCCTGTTAAAACATACCCCCAAAGCTAAATAATGTACATTTAATCTATTCTAAAAGATATTCAGAAAGAGTTAACACACTAAATCAACAGCAGTTTGGACTGAGTAATCTAATAAAGAGGTACCTTTAAAAAAACATTTCAAATCAAAGTCTCTATTCAAACCATGTGTTTGGACAGATTTTAAACAATGAATCTAGTAAGGTTCCCTCTTAGAAAGTAAAACATCCAAATTACCTCCTTTCGGAGGGAGAGTTACCTCTCAATCCTCACATATCTTCAAGGGAAAATAAAATGATTAAATGGAGTAAAATGGGCTGCTACTGGATAATTCATGCCTTTTGCATCTGATGCTTTTCAATACAGGGAGTGTGATTTATTTTTTTGTACATAGACCTTGTGGGCCCCAAACACAGGGCACTTTTCCATTACATGGAGAGTACAGTACAACATTATATAGCTCAGATTGAGGTTTTACGTAGTAGTGACAGGGTTGTGTTTTTTCAGATTTTTAGATAGATAGATAGATAGATAGATAGATAGATAGATAGATAGATAG